>QJNZ01000493.1:0-70790 GCA_004155055.1 Monosporascus sp. CRB-8-3
GACAGTGGACAATACGTATGTGAGGTAGGTAAAGTAGGTATGAATTGGATCTCGAATGTTATGCGGGAGTCAGAAAAAAGCCGGAGGTAACTTGAACTTGAACATACGTTGATCGCTGAGGGCACAATATCTTTGGGTTAGGTACCCAAAGTTGGGTACTGTACATACAAGCATGGGCATGGGCATGGGCATGACATGAGATGTATGTACACATTTGGCATAGTACCCCCATCGGGCAGCATGGGGTTGCCCACCTGGGAACATGCACCTGCAACTTTAAATCGGCGCACTTCTCTTCTTCTAGCAGGCCCATGGCCGCCATGCAAGGGCCTCGGGTCAGCCACTAACCAGGATTAACGTCTTTCTTCAGGGCTTCGACGGTTCTGGCCCACTGAAACCCGCGATTATGTCCTCGTTTCGGAGCAGTGGGAATTTATTTACTGCCCCTCACTTCTAGAAGTAGAGCTAGTGACTCTTTTGATAGGTACCTAAAATTGTAGGTCTAGGATGTTAATGCCGCGGGGTGAGTCAGTCAGGTAGTCAGGTGTTTTCCTCAACAATGCTAACCCGCATCCTGGCACACGATTGTATCCCTTCGATGTTCACCGAATCTGACTATGGGGAGGAATATTCGATGTGATATTTTCAATTGTTCCTACCCTGGGCAACATCGAAATGCCAGAGGCATAACAACCTATCATAGAAGCTGGTCGATATGCACCGCAGAGCTTTGCCGGTCAGCTGTTGTTCAGACCCTGGTTGGAAGTCGCTGCCGTAATTCATGCTCTTATGCTCCTCGAACCGTGCCATCGCATTGACTTGGCAATGCTCCTCTTCGTAGTTACCACTAATCTCTAGCACGCGGCATCCTGCATGCATGCATGACGCAAGAATCAATGCCGTCCAGCGCCTTTTGCCATCCGAGCTTGTCTCAGCCCCTTTCTCCTCCAACATAATCAGCTTCAATCTCCAGACGCCCCCTCCGAGGTTCTTCTCGGCTACAATTGATGGTCTCCGGGCCACAAAGCCCCCTTCTTGAGAATAAACCCGGTAAACACGCAGATGGTCATCGTAGCATCCAGTGACCACCACAGACGAGTCATCGGTAAACTTCAAAGCCAACGGTAGAATGGCGGTAACCCCTGCTTCGTGGCCCCTGAATGTGGTTATAGGGTAAGGCGTCCGAATCGCCTCACCGTCATCCGTTAGGTGAGATGGATGATAGACACAAGTTGTGCTGAGAAGCTTCGAGTCATCGCCTCCTGATAATGTTGTAAACATATGCGACTGGCCCAAACCCTGGCCACTTGCATCAGGATGATGCACCGTCAGAAACGGCGAGAATGCCACAGTCCATGCTTCGAGGGTGTGGGTCATGACAGATCCTTCTCTCATCTTCGAAACGCCCCAGGCACTGTCAACACGCAACACATGGACTTCATAGTTAGAGGTCGTTATCGCTAGCAGATCCGGTAAGCTCGGGTGCCAGGCGCACGAGAGAAACAGAACCCCACTATCTTCACCAAGGGGTCTATGCGTGAAAATTTCCTTCAAGGTTGCAGCATTCTTTTCCGAAGGAGGCACAAGCTCGAAAAACGAGAGCGTTCCTGTACTCGAAACGACAGCCATGACTGCATTCCTGCCCTGGTGGGAGTGGAAGTGAAGATCAAGTATTGCGGAAGGATACGGAACTGTCTGCACATGAGATCTGTTCCATGGCCGAGGTACTTATCAGGAATGAATTCGGGGCTCGGTCGAGAAAGAAGGGAGCTCACATGTCCGTCTCTGTCAGGGTGAAGAGAACAAGGCTTCCATTTCGATTTTGAGGATGTTTCCTCTGCCGGCCCTCATCATCTTCATCCGAACCGATGTCTTCCACTTCGGGCTCTTCCTTTTGTAAGTTGTATGTGCCGACGACGAAATATTCCGGATGAGCCGGGCAGAATTCGACGCAGCTGGGGGGCAGATCCAGCGTCAGGGATCGCAGGGAATTTATAGATTCTCCTTGGGCGTCCCCGTCCATGTTAAGTCGCCCGCACCTATCGTATTAACCAAATGTGTCTTCCTGGCCCACTGAATGCGATACAGCGATCACAGACTCAATTCCGGAGAACCAGGCATTCGTTCTTTGGCATGTGATAATGACGAAAATAATACGTAAGTCATGCAAGAACACAATGCATCAAGAACACTCAAATTGTCAAATGACCTGATGTGGTGGACTTCGATCCCGGGGAGCCGGGGTGATTTTAATGAGAAGTCAGATTTAGATGTGCTCAGACGAAGCAATTGGGGAGGAATGCGGCTGGGCGAGCCCACCCACTCGGCAGTCTCCCCGCTATCGGGCCCCTGCATTTAGCGCAACGGTCCCCTATGCTCCACACCTGCGTCTGCGGCCCACGAACAGGAAGGAGAACCGGGAGCCCAGGAAAAGCAAGCAGCCCGGGCATCCTTGGACGTCACCAGCCCAATCCGCCATCAAGCTCAACTAAAACTTATTAGTAGCGGCAGGCCTAACAGAAAAGAAAAGACGATCACACCATGTTCCAACCCTTAGATCCGCCATGTTCATGTTCGCAACAAATCGTGTAGATTTTATATAAAATACATACGCAGCCGTCCCATGTCTCTCTCATTTTGACTCGTTTACTCTCCCGATATATTCGGGTGTTCTTTCGTCATCTTCTTCTCTATCACTCAGTTGTCTTATCTCAGATCCCATTTTCGAGGTGAAATCTGATATTGATTGATATGCAGTGACACGTCAAACGGGCGGCGTCGACGGCCAATTAGCTAGCTCAAACGCAATAACCCTTAAGCTGGGGAAGTACAGAAAGGAACCATGGATTCAGACACCGACTCCGACTTTTACGGTACACTCACCACCCACTCATCCTGCCTATTTCTTATTGTCAGCCAACTGACTACCCCAACTTAGGCGATGACGAGACCATAGCCGATCTCGAGGCCCGCGTCGAGCACTACGACGTGGCAGCCCGATGGGCTCTTAATGCACAGGCACAAATGCCCATCCGGCTTCAAGCTCTGCGGCAGTTGCCAGCAACGCCAGCAAAGGACACCGCGCCAGGACCGGCAACAGTACCAGCATCCACAGAACCAGACGCTGCCAGCAACAGTAGCAACAGCACGGACACCACAGCCGCCGCCGCCGCCACGCCAACAACGCACCTGCACAACCCGTATGCAGGCGTGCGCTACGCGCGGCAGCTCGACGAGACAATCGAGGCCTTCCTGGCGCGGCTCCCGCCGGCCAGCACGCCGGCGTCGGCGGCCCTGCCGTGGATCTACATCTACAACCCGCTCAGGAGCGGACGAAAGCCGAGCCAGGACGGGAACCGGGACCGGAGCCAGGTTGTCGTCCGGGGCGCCGAGGATGAGGCGCCGGTAGAGCGGGGCGCGGACCTGCGGACTTTTTGTGAAGGCGGGATGGAGCGGCTGCACCTGGCGACGCAATTCATTGAGCAGTGCCGGGGCTCGGGCATGGCGCCCGCGTTCGTTGCCCGCGAGTGCCGCAAGGCAGGCGCCGACGCCGCGCGCGAGGTGCTGGACCTGGCGCATGCGCTGAGGGTCCGGTGCGGCAAGGTTCGTTACATAGCTAGTTCGTGTATTTACATGGGCAAGAAGAGTTCGCTAATCAGGGATTGCGGCGCTCCGCACAGTGGATGCTCTTTCCTAGCGTCAAGGACGTCAACAAGACGTGGGAGATAGTCGCCAGGGCCACGGCCAACAACGAGCTCGGTATCGCGGCCAAGGTGGCACCTCGGCCGGAGGACGAGGACGACCATGTCGATGACGACGGCGACGACGACGGCAACGACGACGGCAAGGGAGGCGGCGCTGACAAGGCGCGGCTCATCTGCGTGTACACGGCGGACTTCAGGGACATGGAGGACGTGAGGAGGGTGGCGCGGAAATTAAAGCAGCTCGGCCTAGTCCCGCGGCGGGGCCGGGGGCTGTTCTACAAACCAGGTCAGTCAGCCCAGTCGTTCATTTGGCTCCTCTTTTATTCTTTCGGGATTAGCGTTAGTGTATCGAGTCTTGAATTCGAGGACACGAGTGTTATGCTCACCAGGCCGGGCAGACGCGTACTCGTATCTGGGCATTGCTTCGGGCAACCCTTGGGGGATCAAGCCGTCGATTTACGATTTGGCGAGTGTGCTTGGGAAGAACAGCTGAACGAGGGGAAGATGGGTGGTTTCCGGGTGTCGATGAGTTCCTAGACATGGGAAGTGGCGAGATTACGGCGTTATTGGGATCCTTCGAGACTGCCTTACTGTTCTGTTGAAGATACCCCCTGTAGGTCATTGAAGCACTTGCTATTACCATTACTGTACGTATGTGCTTGCTTGCCGTGTAACGTCAGGAGTATGCAAATAACTCAAGGCCGTATTTTATGCGATGTATGACTTCTGTCTGCCGAATTCGTGTGCTCCCTGATCTCCGATGCCCATTACGCGGACTGAATGGTAGCTCTATAGGCCGTCATATGCTCTCCTAGCGTCGCGCGTGAGTTTGCCCACGCGTCCGCCCCCGACCAGAGTCAAATTTTGGATCTAGAAAAAGTCCGTAGGAAAGTACAGCTGCGGTTGAGAACTCTGTACGCAAAGACGGAGATTTTCGAATCGGGACATTTTCCCATTCCCACAACCCGCCCAATTCCCTCGTCTAAGCCAACAAGGACCTTCGTCCTGTCTAATAGGAATGTCTCGGTCATTTCCGGGGACGATGGCTTTTAGAAACGCCGTAACAGCGGCTGAATCAGGATCCGTCCCCTTAGGCGCTCCAGGGAGTAGGCTAACCGGTTTATCGGGAGGTAGTGTGAGGTCGAGGACCGTCCTTCCATACGTGACAATGGGCTGTGCCAAGGACGGTTTATTCAGTCTCGGGTGCCATACAGCCTGGCTAGCATGCTCCACTGGGATTTTGTGATTGGATATTCTCTGCTAGTCCCGGCGCGCGCTCCGGCGGCGCTTCCCCAGCTAGGGGGATTCCTAGTCACACCTCTTCTCCTCCTCGGCCTCCTCCGAGGGGGTCCGCAGCATCAGCACGAGCCGGTAGGCGCTGTTCCCGTTAAGGTAGTAGCGGTGCAGCTTCTTGGACCGCAGGAAGCCTAGCCTCTCGTAGAGCCGCATGGCGGGCACGTTGGTCTCCTCGGTCTCGAGGATCACCTCGTCGGCCTTGCGCTCCGCCATGGCGTCGATGGCCATCTTTACCAGGGATGTCGCAATGCCGTGGCCCCGGTAGGTCGACGACACCGCCAGCATCGCGATGTAGCCACGGTAGGTTGCCGGAGAGTGTGACGAGTGGTGCTCGAGCTTGCAGATGATGACGCCCATGAGGGAGTCATCGGCGGGGTTAAAAGCCTAGGTATAAAGAGAGGGAATTTAGTTACTGTGTGTAAGCCAGACCAGCTCATCACGAACCCCAATTGCGGACCAAAAGTGATGATATTACTACGAGACCCTCGAATGCTGCTCACCATGTAGCATAGATGTGCCCATTGGTACAAGAAATAGCGGTAGACGTATATACTATAGGGCTCGCTAAGGTCCTTAGAGATCAACGCCCGAATGGCAGGCAGGTATTGATCCTCTAGAGCATGCTGGTATTGTATGAACCGTAATTCGCCAGGCAGTTCGGTCAGACGGCGTTGTGCACCCCCGATACCTTCGTCTGAGGCCATTGCTGACGGGCAACAGTGACCCCGCTGTATAAGCGCAGCCAAGGCGAGTAAGAGTCTCGTAAGATGTATAGTCGCAAGTCTCAATTATGCACACAAGACTGAATTGAAGCAATTAAACTTATCACAAAACAGAAAACGGACGAAAAGGAATGGCGGAAAAATTTGTACGGAGAATAGAAGCTGAAGTGCGATGTCACGTCTGAAGAGCAAGAAGGTAAGTAGACAGCAATATCGGTGCCAGATTTGTTGATAACTTGTGGTTGATAACTTGAGAGACACTCATGCACACGTGCGCCTGTTCCATAAATTGGGGGCCGAAATTCGCTTTCACATGCAAGCAAATCTCTGGTCCCAAGGCGGGCCGCCCCCAGCTGGGATGCGGCATTTCCTAATACTACGTAGAATGAAAATACCTTAAAACAATTCCACCATCGACGTTTTTAGTGGATCAAACTTCCCATATCGTGCGACTCTATTGACGTCAATCTGCCCTTGGCTACTAACTAGACTAGATAAAACCGATAAAACAGATAAAAACAGGTCGATAGGACCGATAAGGGGCGATAAGGTCGCATACGGAGCCAGAAAAACTCCACTGTGCCCAGACCGTCATATAGGTTACTACGAAATATACCTACCGGTACTATTATGGCAGAGGTATCGGATATCCGATAAGAGACGGTTGCAAATCTGATATGATGCCTACATAGGTCCTTACCTCGGTAACAACAGCAGAGCTATGAACCCACGTCTCTAGGTATTTGGCTGTCAAATGTTCAACTGATTCCTTCTGAGCATATAGATGGAAAGAAGAAATCAAATTAACATTCCAACCTCGAACGCGCCATTGCCTCCGACCAGCCCCCGAGCTCTTACTCTGGAACTCTCGTCGCGTTCGCGTGCGTGTCTGCGCATCCGGATCATGTAGCACACTGACGACACACGATGACTTCAACTCTTCGGCGCCGAGTCCTCAACGGCGGCACAGACGACACCCCATCCGATTCTTCGGCCCCGACGACCCCGACAACCTCGATCCTGGCGCCCACAGCACGCGATGACAGTCCTGCAAAGCTCGAAGAAAAGGTCAAGATCATCCACCATCGTCACCTGCCTAAGACGAGGAAGCGGCGGAACACCCTCATCTTCTTGCTGGGAAGCTTGTTCGGTCTAATCGCCGCTGGATTCTTGGCCCAGAGCAATGATTTGATCGAGTTGCCCGAGATCGGGGAGCTGAGCATGGACAGCATCCTCGACGTGTTGCCTGCCGGCCTGGCGAAGGATATGAGGGACTTCGTGGTATGTAGAAGAATCCGGCGCGTTTGGTCTTAATAGAAGTGCGCCGATGCTAAGTGTCCCTGGGGTTGCAGATCGGAGAAAGAGAAGCGGCTACTGCCTATAACTCCTTCGCCGTTGGTGCAAAAGCCCGCTCAGAAGGCCTCGGCGTTCACCACCCCATCATCATGATTCCTGGCGTCATATCCACCGGCCTAGAATCCTGGGGCACCGCTAATATTTCCCGCCCTTACTTTCGTAGACGGCTATGGGGCAGTTGGTCGATGATGAGGGCTTTGGTCTTGGACAAGGAATCGTGGAAAAAGCACCTAATGCTAGACAAGGTGACGGGCCTCGACCCGCCGGATGTAAAATTGAGGGCCGCGCAAGGCTTCGATGCGACCGACTTCTTCATCACTGGATATTGGATCTGGAACAAGATCATTGAGAACCTCGCGTCTCTCGGCTACGACCCTACCAATTCATTTACAGCTGCCTACGACTGGAGGCTTTCATACCAAAACCTTGAGGTGCGCGACCAGTATTTTTCTAGGTTAAAGGCCCACGTCGAAATGGCGCATCAGTTCTCGAATAAAAAGGTTGTCCTCGCGTCTCACAGCATGGGCAGCCAGGTTTTGTTCTACTTCCTCCACTGGGTTGCATCTGAGAAAGGCGGAAAAGGAGGTGATGACTGGGTGGAACAATACGTCGAGGCCTGGATTAATATCAGCGGATGCATGCTTGGCGCGGTAAAAGACGTAACAGCCATACTCTCGGGCGAGATGCGGGATACGGCCCAACTTAACGCTTTCGCCGTCTCCGGGCTCGAGAGGTTCCTTAGCAAGGACGAAAGAGCGGAATTATTCCGGGCCATGCCGGGCATGTCGTCCATGCTACCGATCGGAGGGGATCTTGTCTGGGGCAACATGACATGGGCGCCCGACGACCAGCCGGGCCAGAGCCACACCTTCGGATCCTTCCTGAACTTCCGCACCAGCCTAAACCGGACCACTCCGGATACTAACCTCACCATGGACAATGCTCTAGATTACCTCTTGCAGACCACCGACGACTGGTACCGGGACCAGCTGGAGAGGAGCTACTCGCGCGGCGTGGCCCACACGACTGCCGAGGTCGAGGCCAACGAGCTGGACCCGCGGAAGTGGGTCAACCCGCTCGAGACGCGGCTGCCGCTCGCGCCGAGCCTCAAGATATACTGCTTCTACGGCGTGGGCAAGCCGACGGAGCGCGCGTACTACTACCGCAGCCCGGAGTTCCCGGGCCTCACGAACCTCAACATCACGATAGACACGAGCCACACTACGACGCCCGGGGGCGTCGTCGACCACGGCGTGATCATGGGCGAGGGCGACGGCACCGTCAACCTGCTGAGCTCGGGTTACATGTGCGTGCGCGGGTGGCGCATGCGCCGCTACAACCCGGCGGGCGCGCGCGTCGTCGCCGTCGAGATGCGCCACGAGCCCGACCGCTTCAGCCCCCGCGGCGGGCCCAACACCGCCGACCACGTCGACATCCTCGGCCGCCAGACCCTCAACGAGCTCATCCTCCGTGTCGCCGCCGGCCGCGGCGACCTCATCGAGGAGCACGTCGTCAGCAATATTCGCGAGTACGCCGATAGGGTCAAGATCTATGAGGAAGAAGAGGGGGGGACAAAGAGGAGTGAGTAGTAACTGGTGCGTTTCGCGTGCGGGGCTTCCGAGGATCATGAGATAGATGAATTAGATGGGTCGCTGGTGGGCGGCCACACATAGAGATGACGGCGGACGAGGACAAGAACGAGGATGCAGACGCAGCTGCGCTACCGGCGTTCACCGGCGTTAAGAGAGTCGCGCTTTGAAAGTTGCGGCTTGGTACGTTGGGGCTCATGGCCCGGTGCGCTGGTGCACGTGTATATACGTTTATGGCTGGGGAGGGTTTCCTTGGTGTTTTTGGCCGGCTATACCTATACCCCTTTTTTTAGACAGGCACATACAATTACCAAGGGACATATTTAGAACAATGGGAAGAGAAGACGCTTCACGATACGTTGGTAATGTTAATTATTGGGTCGAAGGAGTTTTATAAGTTGCGCAGAGTGTGAAGCTCAGTACTTAGTACATATTATTGGCTTAGGTCTCAATTAGAGACGACTTTCCCAGCAGAACCCATTAAGGAGTACTCTTACTACCTTTGCTTTAAGAACATATAGCTTTGTAAGGAGATGATGACGTTCGTCAATCATCCTTCTCTTTCCCGGTCACTTCGTGTGGAGGGCTAAAAGCGGGCCAGGATGTTGGCCTCAATTTTTAGTTCGCGACCATTCGCTCTCTGCAGCTATAACTCCAACTTTCACCAATCAAAATAATCGCTCCCTCATCGGACGCCTAAACTACGGATTCAACAGATCATTTGGCATTCCTAGCGTCTTACTACTACTACAAAAATAAGCACCCCCTTTCATACTTACTTCCCAGGTCGATGTCCGAGTCAATGGGTTCATCCGGCAAGAGGAAAGAGCCCCCGGCCGGGGGGCCTTCAGCACCCAGTGTCAAGAAAAGCAAGGTGGGCATACCACGTCGCTTTCGTATCTCAATGTCCTCTAATCCCAGCCAGGGAGGAAACGCCGGCAAGTGGCAGACACCGCATCATAAGGCGAAGCTGGATGCTCTTAAGGGCAGAATCATCGAAGCTGGGGATGTGGGTGTGTGGGTAACGTGCATGAGAGGCAAGGAGCGACAGGCAATCTCGGAATTTGTCGATATCTGCAACGAGGTTCGCGCCGTGGGCTTCTAAATGGCTTCTCTTCCATTGACTAAGTTTATACACAGTACGGGGAGAGGCTTTACGGGATCAAGCCACCGGCTGACGACCCGGCATCGGATAGCGAGGAGGATGGTGATATCGAGTCGTCGATCAGGAAGGAAATTGATGGCATGAAGTCGTCTGATAAGCCGAGGGATCTTACGTTTGAGCCGGTGCGGGTCAACGTTGACTGCGTATTCTTCATGCGGACCAAGGAACCGGTCGACCCGACAGAGCTCGTGGAAGCGATCTGCAAGGACGCAAAGAACTGTACCGACAGAAAGCAGAGGCGATCGAGATTTGTAAATAGGCTCACTCCTGTTTCCGTCATCGGTAAGGCCACCGCAAGCGGAGTGGAAGAGATCGCGAAGACAGTGCTGGCGAAGCACTTCCATCTTGCAGGGGACGGGAAGAACGAAGCGTCCAAGCAAGAGGAGTCTGGAGCTCATTCGGTAAGTGCCACGGATATCAGCCTGTTATTTGTGTGGACAATTTAACGATATTGCAGTATGCTATTCGCCCACATTTCAGAGCACACAGCACGCTCAAGCGAGATGATGTGATCAACAAGGTCGCATCACTCATCGCACCACGCCATAAGGTGAATCTAACGACGCCGGACAAGGTCATTCTTATCGATATCTTCCAGGTACAGCTCTCGGCTACGCTGCATGACCGAAACGTTGACTGATGTCAAAAACAGACCTTTTGTGGCATGAGCGTCGTCGGTAGCGACTGGGATGCAATGAAGCGTTTCAACGTTTACGAGTTGTACGAGTCAGCATCAAAATCGACAGGCGATTTTTCGGCCGGGCCGAAAGAATGAGTCTAACTTCAACGGAGCCCGAGAAAGGATAGGGTCGGGCATTGCGCCGCGGGGAATAAGCACCCTGTTCACGACATGCAGCATCGCTACCAGACAGATCGTCGCACGAGAGGCATGATCTAATTGAACGTCTCGAGGCCCTTTGCAAGAGAGCAGCACAGACAACAAATAAATGGATTTATCTCCGAATCGGCAGGCCGACGATGCCGGGCCACATACCGGTACGCACGAGCGCCGGCCCGCGTTACCTGTTGTGACTGGTTCTTGCTTATGCGGTGAGACGGCAGCGGGGACTTTCAATCTGCCACGAGCATCTCGTGTCTCTCGATTTGATCTGACGAGACGTCAATTGACCGCGCATCGTGGGCTCGTTCAATGCTGCGTAGCGCCTCTGATAGGTTGCCAGGACAAAACCAATGCAGCTGTGCCTGGGGCCCGGCGGCGATCTCGAGTCTCGACTCGTCAGCGGATGACGTCCGCACCGCACGAGGACTCACATATCAGGAAGGCAAGGCCCAGAAGTAGCGTCGTAATTACGCTAAGCCCTATTGCGATAAATTTAACGAAGTGCTCCCCCCTTAAGTTGATGGATGCGCTTCGCTGTTCTACGTGGTATGATCACCGAGATAATTTCTTTCTTCGCGTAGGCAACGGTCGAGCCATGCGAAATCCGAAAACCCCGAGGACCCTACGTACTTAACTATTGTCGATAGTGTATCATATGCATAATGTAAGGCATTCCACCAACGGCTAGGGACATCATGCTCTATATACCTACGGAGTTGTGTAAGTCGAGCGATATTCCCCGCCCCGAATCATGTGGTAAACGGCACGATGTTGTTAAAACGAAAACCGGATCTATTTTCTCCTCCTACGCTCAACCGGGCCCTTCTATCTCCGTACCTATGCAGGGGAAAGCTTTCGCCGAACCTTACGTATATACCTACTTAACCAGCGTTCGGTAGGCGCATCGGATGGACATGCACGTGTCCGTTTGTCCGCCAGCCCTATGTACATCAAATCTGATAACCCCCCGAGGCCTTGGGCAGGAAGGCTCACGGAGAATGAGGTTTAGACCTGTGAAGGATATTCAATATTATTGCTAGAAATGATCAGGGACTACTGACTACAGTGCTTATCGTAGCTCTATGCGACAGAAATATAAATATCATTATCAGGGCTAGGTATGCGGTGTAAGTAGTGATCATCGCTCGTTGTAATGGCACATACCACTTAAGCTCTGACCTACCCGAAGGGCGGGATTCGGGCTTCGAGAATCATCTCGGCGCCCGAACTAATCCAGCGATCCTCGTATAAAGCTCCTCCGAACGGTTTGTAGGTTTAGCACGCATGTAACAATGTTAGAGCAGTCAGATGTTAGGGGGCCATCTGTTTGGATACTCGCCAAGACCTAGCTCTTTCCCCCACAGGCACCTAGCCAAGGCTAGCCTTTCCCCGTAATTGCCTTATTCGGGTTCGGGATGCTACCAAACCAGCGGACTCGCTTACCATCAGCCAATCATAAAATTTCCGACTCGCTTCCTCTTGCAACTTATATCTCACTTAATTGGAACCTTTCTCTGATCTTTCTTCTGTCTCCTGACCATGACCACCGACCACCAACCAGCGAAATGCATAGGCTAGCCCATCGCTCTAGGGAGGGGCAGTTTACGCAATCTCACAACATCCAGTCCTCTCCGGCCACACGTTTACACGGAACTCAGTTGGCCCACGTAAGTAATGCCTTGCCATCCAAGCTGCCAACCCCTGGGTGCATCGTGCGTACTTCTGTGGCCGCTCGCTTGTAACCGTCTATCGCCTGGCCCTGATGCTTGTCATCCGGTTGATCTCACCGCCGCTTGGGGATGCGCGCGGCGTATTGCCTCGCCATGCGTAATGCGGGTTCGCTTGCTCGTGACCAATCGAGGGTTTGCTATCTCCGAAGAGTGGCCCCCCTATCCAACACTGTTGCAATGAATGTCACTTCGAAAAAGTTAGAACCTCCGAGTACTCGAAAACAATAGCCGTATCGCAGGCAGCACGAAGCCTTTCGATATCAGCCCAGTCCTATTCTCTTGGAGGACCCAACCGCAGTACTTGAACAGATGACTATCCTAGTAGCTGCTACCGGAAGCGGGTACTGCCGTCGTCCCTTTCAGCCGCCCACTTCATAATTAGGCACTCGACCCTCGTGGGTATCCGACACCATTTTGTCTACCTAGGACATAAGTCGACAAAGGCCCACATATTGGCTTCGAAATAGATGAAAGACACGAGTGCAATGTAGGTAATCTTCTGGGACGATTACTATAGCACCTCGGCATCCGCACGATAGACTTTTCGGGTGCGGGTAGAACCAGCGTCTGGGGACGCTCTTTAACTTCATTTCCTCGTCAAAAACATCCCTAAAAGTGCGATGGCCCTGGTATGCATTATCAACGCCCTCGTCGGGTCAGCCCCCATATGGTTCTGTTCACTGTGACCTAACTTAGCTACGCCCCTAATAAGCGAGTATGGGTCGCCATCCTTCCAGGCTCGCCTCTTATTCTGGAGCCGCCTCGCTGGCGGTCACTATTTGTGTCTCTCCTCGTTAGGCGAGGACATCCATTCGCTAAAGGGTCGTTCGCTGTGACCGATTCTCTTCTTGACAACGCCTTCTCTCATCGTCCTAGACATGTTGTATTGTGTAATCTCCTCTTTCTAGCTACTCGAGACCGCCCTGCGTCTCTTCAGGTTGCCTCGCCGGCCGAGCTACTACCATATTAAAGACCTCCCCGGCTTCCATCCCGTCCGTTACCTCACAGGTAGTAGTTGTTGTATGTGATCATTTCCCCTTTGAGAGAATGCCCCGACGTCTGATATTACGTTATCCTCCCTCATAAGTCCTATTCGGACCTATTTTCGACTACCTGGCGCTTGACACCAGTTCCAGCGTTGCAAGCAAAGACTATCTTGCCACCTGCAGCCTGGCGACAACCGTTGGGCGCAGGGTCTTGTCTCGACTTGACGTCTAAGTGGAAGTCTCCCTAAATCCAGGGTCGCTCAGCAGCAAGTATCCGCGTTGGCTATCCAAATACAGAAATCCTCGTCCGGTGCCGCCTTCCTTATCCGCCGAGAGTCAGCTAGATGTCAGTAACAAAGGTCTGCGGTACAATGCCCGCGCCGGAGGTTGTGACCTCCTTCAAGCCTTCCGTCTCGTCGCCCTTGACGCGTTGGCCCTGCCCCGTTCGGACAATACGTACTTCTTCTGAGGTTGTTGACTCCAGCACCCGCCCGTCAAAAGGCCTAGCTGTCCTGCAACGTCCCACAAGACATCCGGCTTCACGTCACCATACAGCTTTCGTCGCACCAATCCAGCATTCGGTACCCGTCACATCCATGAATCCACGCTCGTTTACTGAGGTTATTAAAGCAGTGATAAATAACGCTGTCCCCGATGTGAAAGTTATATCCGTCCAGCCGATTCCCTCCAGCCGGTTGCAGAGGGTCTACAGCGTAACTGCCACTGACGGCAGGTCGCTGATGTTGACTTTGTCACCACCGCGGACGCTGAGGCTACTCAGATCCGAGTTGTACTTGGTACCGACTAATTTCATAGTAACCAAATCCCTCCTTTACGAAAAGACTATCGGCGACCGTAGGGTCTCCCGCGCCGAGTCAACCGACGCCGTTCGAACCGCAAGTCAACCGGAAAAGGGAAAGCAGCCCGCAAGGACCGGGGCGCTAGGTGTACCACAGACCTTTGTACTACCACGTATCCCTCGTATCATTTCTTTTTCGCCATGGGTGGCCGAGCTAGGCTGTTCGTTCAACCTGTTCGAACCTACGGAAGGAATCCCTCTGGCCTATTGTCCGGAACCTCCAACAACCGCAGCTGAGCGCGGGTCGATAGACTTCCAAGTAGGGCGTCTAATTCGGAGTCTCGCGGAAGTCACATCCCCCAATGGGACGTTTGGGCCAGCTGTTGCGGTGATAGCACCAAACACAGCGTCCCTACAACCTCCCGCATTGAGGGCCGCTCCTGGGGGCAGAAGCTGGGCAAATGCATTCCACTCGCTATTAGAAGCCATACTCAGAGATGGGGAAGACATGGCAGTCACTATTAGTTATAATGCCATCAGGAGTTATTTCCACAGGTTTTCTCATCTATTGGACGCGGTTATGATACCCCGGCTGGTAGTCCCCGATGCAAGCGACGATACCAACCTTTTAGTATCGCGGGCCCCGGAACATACCAAAGAAAACCCGTATAGCCGTTCTGAGCACGTGCGCAGCGGCGAAGAATCAACAACTCCGTCTTCAATAGGGGATCATGATCCGGCAGAAAACGAAGAGCAAGCTACCGCCTCGGAGAAGCAAACAACATCCGAAAGCGCAGCATCTGCTCGGAAGCCTTCCAATATCGCCGTCACGGGGATCTGGGACTGGGGCAGCGCAGTTTACGGTGATCCTCTCTTCGCTACCGCCTTCAATCGAGAGGCTTCTTCCGAATTTCTACGTGGCTTCCGCCTATCACCGCGAGCAGACACGTCTCCCCCGTCTCGCAAGGCATCTAAACGCAGCAGAGACGAGGACAATCGTCGAGGAGAAGATAGCGACGAGTACGGCGAGGACGACATAATCGAAGATAAAGATAACGCGTCCATCCGCCTGCTGCTGTACGAGTGCTACCATGCCACCGTGGGCGTCGTGACGCAGTTCTACCGGCCCGGTCCCGACAGCAACACAAAGGAGCTGACAGCGAGGCGGCGACTGGCCGCCACCTTGGTCGCGCTCAACGAGGTGGGCGAGGCGGCGGTGGGGAAGCGGCCCAGGCGCGTCAGCGGGGACACGTGGCCGCCGTGGCCCTCGATGAAGAGGCGCAAGAGAGACGACGGGTCCTCGGCGGATGTGCCGAGCGAGGAGGCTTCGGGAGACGATGGGTCCACGACGGCTGTGCTGGGCGAAGACGAGGACCTTCCATAGAGAGGTGAATCGTTCTATCCCGGAAGAGAGAGATAAGGGGCTCTCGGCGTATGCACAGGGCAAATACGACGAGCTTTCATAAATAGAAAAATCGTTCTTTCCCGGCTAAGAAGATCGAAGTCAGGCCAACCTACGCCGGGCGGCATTCCTGACTGTGTGGCACGGATATGTACACCTATGGGGGCCGGGTACCTTACGGGATAGCTACATTTTCTTCACGATCGTCGCTCCTGGCGACTGGGGTCAATATGACTGATACCAGAATATCCTATTCATGGGAACTGGACCTGGTACTAGTATGACTGTATGCCGCATACGATGGGTTGATAGACAGAGACAGGCATGTATTTATACGCTCTGTGGGCCGCAAGCGGTTGTTTCCGAATAGGAGGCACGAATAGATAATCAAGCTGTCTTAGGCATCGCCGTAAGTGAAACGCAATCTGGGATGAGTTCCTCGTTATAGGATCGTTTATAAAGCTTATGCTGTTGTATACGTGAATATTAACCCCCCATCCTCTTTCTTTGATTCCTTGTGTTTTACTATTCTTGGACACAAAATTCCAGACTCAACTTTGCCTTTATGTAGATACGCATACGTAGTCCAGATGCTGCAAGCGCACCTCCTATCGTCGGACGGACATGGCAACCCTAATCTAGCAGCAGGGGAGCGGAATAGACCTGACTCTCTAGATCAGTTTGTGACGCCGTTGCTGCTGTAGTCTCGGGTTTAAACCAGTCTGCTTGCTGTAAAGGAAGGGCTCTTTCGCTTGGGGGAGGAACCCCCCCTTCGCTTGCTACAATCTCGCCGCGCTTTATATTCACACGGATGACATTATCCGATCCAGCGCCGTAGGCTTTAAGTAGAAGAGGTTTCTCTCCAAAGGTGGATCAGAGGATTTGATAATTATCACAAAGCGGACCAATTAAAAAGTAGCAAACCACTCCCGTCCCGCTTTCTAAGGTAATGCAAGCGCAGCTAGGTGTCGATGAGAGTAGTTGTCGATAACCCTCTTGTAACGCTTTATGGTGTAGGGACTTCGACTGGATCTACAGCGAAGCTTGATTGATAGACGAGGTGCTATCTTGATCTGGTGGATCTTTTCCTTCCACACCCCCGCAAAGTGGCGGCTTCGGCTTGACTAACAATTTCGAATTCTTTGCTTGGTCTAAGTGGACCAAAGATGAGAGAGAGGCCGAATACCTGTTCGATCCTACACTGAGTAAACAAGTCATGGGGACTTTCTGATTATACAACTATGTCAGGGGATATTGCCAGGAAGACGGTGAACCTTTTAAACAGGCCATGTGAGTTGCGTGTTGGGGTAGTCCGAGAAAAGGTTCTGCTAGGTGCTTTCAGCTAGAACAGAAGATGTAGCGCTGGTTCTTACGTGAAAGCTACGGTCAAAGGTATTTATTTCGCAGGTATTCTACCCCAAGGAGCTACGAAAATAAGTGACGACAATAAGAAGAATAACTCCTGTATATTCATAGTAAGATTCTCCCATACGGATATTGTGCAAATATTCCTTCTTTGGTATTCTCGCTTTCTCCTTTCTCCTTTCTCCTTTCTCCTTTCTCCTTTCTCCTTTCTCCTTTTCCTTTTCCTTCTCCTCCCTTTCTTCGCTTTATTTCCCGCATATAAAGTAAAGATTCAAATATATAGGGGGACTAGGATCTTCCATGGGTTGAATGTAGGCATGTCCATTATGCAACTCCTCGACTTTGGTATGGACGAAGCTGGCCTATTAAGAACTAGGAATGAAAATAGTTCGTCCTGAATTCTAAATGCGCCGATACGGCAGTCAAACTATGTTCACTAGAGTCGATTCCTTGATCCAGAAATAGCTCACTAATAGCTTCCACGTCAAGGAGTTCAGAGCGGATAGGTCCATGCTTTCGAGAAGTCTGATAGGACTCCCATTAACCTCCGAGGAGGCATTTAACCACGCCGTCTCCGCTTCATTGCAATGTCGCCGATACCAGACCATCAATTCCGGCATTTCAGACAGTTGGCAGGGTGCACGTTTTCTCCCCGCCCACGTCTGGACATATTCATGGGCTTTCCAGGGTAGATATGGAGTACGAAAGTCACCCTTTTTGTAGTCGAGCAATGTCGATATATCCGGGTAGTCCCAAAATACAGTGCCTCGTACAGTTTGCTCGAGTGGTAAAAGAATCCAATGGGGCCCCTCGGTTCCTGAAGGATTTTCGGGGCCGGTGACGCCCCACACGTGGCTTCGACGTGGGGCACGTACGTCATGGTCAATAGCGAGTCCATGTTCTGGGAGTATCCGTCCTGGTATTATAGTGTAGTTTAGAGCTTCAAAAGAGGTATCCTTCCGGATGGACTGAAAGATCGGGACGTAGGCGTACCCGAACCTTAATATGGGAGAGGTTAGTTCGATCGAGAGCCAATGGTCACAGCCGTATCCCAGGGGGCTCCATCTGGCAACTTGCGGGGGGACAAATACCAGGGGGTCCCATCTGGCAAATCCCAGGGGGTTCAAGACTCTAAGCACTGGCGATCTCTGTCCCTCGTTGTATTCTATGTAGCCATCTATATCGGTGGTATCATCCATCAAGTGATCTCGGGGGGGTAGCCTATGAAGTAATACCTCTGGCGCGGATACACTCCAGTCCGGAACCCAAGAGGGCAGGCGCTTCAATCTCTGCTGCTCCGTTCCTGCCCTCCTCAGTACAGCGGCCCAGCCGTGCCTAACCGCTATTTGTAATGCAACTCTGGTATAAAGCTCCTCGACGGATATGTCGTAGTCCGCATCGAGGTTATAGGTATCCGCGTCGATGATCAAGCCCAATATTGCATATACCTTGTCTCTGGGGTCCGCCGCCATGAAATCCCGTGCCAGGTCGAGTAGACGAAGGAGTTGGTTTGGACTGGCATATGTGCGGTGGTCTATATGAAGTAGTGGAGGGATGCGCAAATGCACATCGGTAGGGGCGAGTTTTAAGTACCACCTGCAGAATGAGCTCCAGTCGAGTTGTTTCTCCCCGCATATCAAGACGGCGCTGCGAGCCAGAGCGACCTCTTGGATTATCCATGCCCGGTGAAAATATCTTCTGGAAAATAGTCGACGCTCCGCTATGACCAGTGAATCAAAGCGGTGCTTCTCGTAAATGCCACAGGACAGGATATCTAACAACCTGTCGCTGGTCTGGTCGGCTTCGCCGACGTAGATGAGTACTCTCGTTGCTTCGGCATATATACGGTGCATAAGCTGAACCTGATGGCCACGTTCGGCGGTATCGTATTGGTCGATGCAGATAGCGTCGATCCAGATGTGCCTCACAGAATAACGATGCCTAATTCGTCGAAGAGCGTTGTCGCAGTTTTGCGTCACCTGGAAAGGCAACCCTGAGAGGGATATGGTCCTGCACTTAGTTGTGTCGCCAGACTCCGTAGCCCATGTGTAAGAGAGAGCCTCGTATTCAGGTCGCGAAGATAGATCCCATGTGGAGATGTCGCAGATGATGTCGTCCTCGTAGTTCCCTGGTCGAATGTGGAGGATTCTGATTTCAGTCCGCTGCCTGACGGGTGGCAGAAGGGTTCTATTGGTGGCTTCAAACGAACCGCAGCGTACACAGCTGCGTATATCATTAATCACTGCCAGGTCAAGTCGCTTGCAAGATTTATCGTGCCAATCCATAATGAGGTATTGTCATCTCACTTGGATATTCATGGAAGAGAAAGTGTGGAATCGGTTCGAACGGGTTCAAGACGGATGAGGGGACTTGCTAGGAAGGACGCCTTGCGGAGAGCCTGACGAGGAGGTGCGAGACTTGGCGTAATCTTTACTGATGCTGCAGGGGAATAAATGGCTGACTTGTTGGTCCGCAGATCTCATTCGATGGTAGTTGCAATAACCCCGCTTGGGCAAAGCTGTGAGCCCTACCTTGGAATGATCCTTACCTTAGGGATTTTTGTAAAAAGATCCGTATACTTATTGGTATATTGTAGAGTGTACGGGATAGGAATGCCTTAAAAATCTATAATCCGGAGATATATCGATATAAAGCCGCTGCAAGTGCCGTATCCAAAGCATAGCTCCTCGTCCAACTTCTAATATACTGTCGAGGAACAACATGTCAGTCCATGAGTGACAGGCGAGCCACTGGGAAAAGGGGACCCAACAGGGTATAGAGGTGATACGGTTCAGTAAGTATTGATCCCTTTCTCCGCCTTCCATGCCCTGGAGAATGGGGAGCAAAACCCTATATATACAGGCCTTCCTCGGACTTCCCAAACATGCACCTAACATATACACTCATTCACACTAGACATCTCCCCAAATCACCACGAGCCTAAGTGTATTGATCATGTATCATTGACCATAACATAGATTATTGTCGATTGTATGACCGGCATATGCTAAAAATAATCAGAAATAACATCATAATGACTGTATTTCCTCTTAGTAGCAAATTATTCTTAATACGGACACTTGACCTCGGATATTATGGACGTATACTGGACGACCCGGTATCTGTCATGGATATGTGTTAACATTGCGATGTCTAATTATCTACAACATGCATTTACGGTAGCAAGTGTTCTATACATCGGCATGTGTTTCAGATGCTGGCTTCATCGATGATGCCCTGGGTCCCTGCAAAAGAGAACTCGTCATAGTTTCTCGTCACAGCCTCTCCGCGATCTATCGCCCCTTTTGGGTGTCGATGATTGGCGCCACACTGCGCCGGTCAGAACGAGCAACGACGGCGTGGCTTCCCAAGCCCCGGCGAAGAGAAAACGGGGGCTTACAGCTTTAACTTTTGAGAACAGTGAGATAGTCCGTGTATTTCGCCTCTATGATTAACCACTGCGTCTGTAAGCTGGCGGGCGGCGGCGACGTCGGGCGAATGCCCTATGATGCGGGTAATAACGCGTGCGCAGTAGCCATTAAAGTTACCGCCGAGGTCCCGGTGCGCTCTGTTCCGTAGACGAACCCCCGCATAGTAGCAGTGATAACGGCTACCGAGGAAGGTACCCGCTTAGTCAGCTCGACTAAGAAGAACAAGGGAAGTAGTCTGGACGTATAGTAGCGGTTCGGCATTTTGACCTTCCCCGGTTGGTCGAAGGCGGGCAGCAAAGGATTTGAAATCTGTTCGGGAAAATCTGACCAATCCGCAACATCGGATGTCACTAGGACTACACGGCTTGGCTGGTGTCGGGCTGGGATCTTGGATTTCAGCACAGGGAATATAGAATTGTCGACAGGGCCATAGAGAGATACTTGATCTACACGTTCTCCTCGTGGCCGGTTGACGGGTTGAGTTAGAAGGACTGCCTAGTTATGCCTGCATTCAGGATCACGATATCCAGGTGGTCAAGAGCCCTGATTCGCTCGACAGGGATCTAATGCAATCGTAGGATGACATGTCAAGCTTCCAGACTTCAAACGATCCGGTCTCCTGATCGGCAAGGAATTCCCTCATGGCGGCGCGGCCGCTGACCTCACCGCGGGCGGCGAGGATTAACTTGCTCATCCCGGGAGCTCGAAGTTAGCGACAGCACTCTAGGCCGATGCCTCGATTGGAACCTGTGACAAGGCGGTTTTCTCCTGGAGGTCGACCTGGGTCGGAGAGACAGGCGGTGGGGTTATGAACAGTTGACGGTAGGGGAACCGTTGAAAGCGCGACTCTTTCTCCGACATAATGCAAAAAGTCGCCGCCATGATGGGGCGGTAGAGTTATAATCGAGCGGAAAGTGAAAAGCTTCGAGTAGTATGACTCTGAGAAGATCGGTCTGTTGCCGGATTGCGAACGTTGACAAAATAGGAGTCGTCCTGTCACGTGCCAAGGTGGATAGGGACTATACAAGGGTTGTAGGAGTATATATAGGGCCATTTTCCTCCCGTATATTAGAAGGGACAGGCGTTACTGGTTTAATATATTTCTACCCACCTGTTGGAAAGACTGTTTCTTCTAGCCTTTCACGCTGTTTCACCCTTTTCACTGACACGTCCAGTGAACATCCGCTCAGCCCGGAATCCGGTTATTCTGCTTAGATTACAATACTATAAGAGCGCCTCCCTATCTAGCTGAGTAAACCGTAACAAACGCTCAACATGTCGAAGCTGCATATATGCCGAAGCGAAAGTAGAGTATATACATATAACAAGAGGCGGACCAGGTACGGGGGCCAGGGGTTCCACCGAAGGATAACAGCTGTACTCGCGGTCTTGTATACCAATGTCGCAACAAGTTCGAAGGAACTATCTAGCGGTTCAAAACTCGATTGATGGTCGTTCACTTACCTCTACTTGAGAGTTACCTAGGGTTGGTTGAGGAGCCAAGAATATCCAAAACTGGTTTCCAGATTAAGAGAACCAACTGCATTAACAGTCCATCAAACCTCCAGTAGTATTATGCTGATGTTGGTAACTTGGTTTCTGACAGTTATGTCATACGTCTCTCCTACAACGCAGCAAATAATTTCCAGAGATTCTCGGCTCCTATGTAAAACATCACGCCGTTACCATGCTTTCGCCATGCCAGGTAAGGGAGAGTGATAGCCACCGAATAGATGATTTATATAATATGTTTATCTCTTGGCCGGTTGATGGTTTTGAACGCGTAATCAATTGGAGTCGCTAAAACTGTTAAATTGGACATTTCCGCAGTCTACCACCTCCAACATATTGGTACAAACGACGGCCTTCTCATTTCCTAGCACCAATCGCCCACTTTTTTCCGTTGAACAAATGCTCCAGGAGGCTCCGCCCTTCGATAATATACAAACCAATTTCGGCTTCCTCGCTTCGAGTGATCCCCTATCCCCTATTTTGACCACCTGTGCATAGCTTCAAGCAAATCTCCACAATACCACTTTCACTCAGGACTACACTTCATACTTGTCCCTGGCCCAGGATAAGTGGTGCTCCGTCCCGTCCGATCTCGTTCTCCTCACGTGTGACCCTTTTCTTTCTTTTCTGCCCGGCTGTTTGTAAAATCATCTGGCCCCCGGCAAGAACTGTCTCTGAATTAGGTGGGAGGCGGCAATGGAAACCCATCCTGCGTCTTCCAGCTATTCGGAAAAAGGGAACTACAAGTTGCGGTTGCCCTGCTGGTGTACGGGGAACACGAGTTTTTCCTTTCGTGGCGGTGGCCCAATGCCAGCTCCGGGTGCCGCGAACATCGATGACGGTATACTGGTCGATTTGCCAAACTGACGCACATAGAATATCATGAAGCCAAGAGAGAGACGTGTTGGTCGGAGCAGGCAATGGATGGAGAGAGGTCTACCGACATCTTGAACTCTACGAGGTGACAGTTGTGGGGGATCTCGAATGTTGGGGTCGGCGGAATGACTCTCGGGTGTGAATTGGCGCCCTATATAATCTTGACTTTTAGCCCGGGATGGTTATAAACTAAAGCTATAGGCGGTACATCCTATCTATCGGACCTTTACGGCCTCGTATGCAATGGTGTTGTTAATTATGAGGTAAGACTCATATCATCCCCCGGATATAAGTCTTCATTCCGCGAGAGGCTCATACTGAGCTACTGCCTAAGCCGTGCTTGCTGCTGGGGTCTCTTCGGAATGTTAACGTCGAGAGTAACCAAGATCTGTTTTGGACCCTGAAGGGAGGAAGCAACAATTTCGGTACGTATACTTTCTCCCTTATTCATTGGTGTTGGGGTCAACTAACTACAACCATCACGGAAAATGGGTTGTGTCAGCTTTACTCTCTCTACATATCCCATTCATAAAATCTGGGGAGGTATAAGGATGTTCGCATGGAACTATCTGGCCGGCGTACTCTAAGCCATGGCTGAATACCGAGCCGCTCCGAACAAAGACCCTTACGCCAACCGCCACCTCCAGGGCTTTCCTACGAACACCAGCATAGGACTTGTCATGAACATGGTGTACCTCGAACCCGAAACACACCAACGGCCTTCGCTCCATTTTCCAAGTTCACTCCCCTCGTGGACATGTCGCGGGTCCAAACATTGACGGAATCTATGGATAATCACTCCACCCCAAGGTTCAAAATGTGAAGCTCATATCAATCGTAAAGTGAGGAGCGACAGCTGACACAGGATCCCACGGAGTCGACTGGTCCGCTACGAGCTTCAAGGCCAGCCAGTCACTGTACGAAAAGCTAGCAGAGTTCTTGAGAGACGCGCCTGCAGTGGAGCAGCTCCAGGGGCTCACGGCGGGGTCCGGAGCATTCGGCCTCCAACCGATATCCTCGAATGCGATCGAGGCGGGGCCGCTGGCGGGGTGGTAACCTGTTGGGCCTAGAGGCGGTCAACCAGACGTGGTTCGGCATGGACGTCACGTGGTGGTGGCCGAGCGACGACGAGAGGGCGCTTGACGCGTCGCGCTCCATCATCGACGAGATTGGAGATGCGGCAAAGGCTCGGGAGAGCTACCTGTCTTACGTGTTCATGAACGATGAAAACATCCGACAGGATGTCATTGGACATTACGGAGAGGAGAAGGTCAGATGCTGAAGAAGGAACAGGAGAAGGATGACCCGGATGGCGTCTTCCACAAACTGGTGCCTGGGGGCTTCAAGATTAGCTCATAGTTGACCGTATCAACGGCTAGTGCGGGCCGCTTTTCTGCATGAACCATTGAATTCCAAGAATGGAAGCCTCCGAACCTTAGCAAAGGCGTGTGTAATTCTGATGTGCCGGCACGTGGATTGATGAACGTGTCTGCGACTTGATTATTTACGGACTAAACAGGAAGGGGCGCCCTTGCTCGTAACGTGATATAATTAAGTATATTGAGTTGTCGATAAGTGGGATAGAGGGCTTAGGGAGAGCGGTAAGCATAGAGCCCCCTATAGTTCGTTCCGCGGGTCAACCCCGGCGCGTGGCTGAAACCCCCTTCAACACACCGGATATCAAGCATACGGCATTCATGCCCACCCCTGGGCGACCTCCCAAACACGAATACGGAATTTGCGTGAATAGTGACCTAGTTAACTCCTTGCCAAAGAGGGGCTAGTGTAACGTCGTCCCGGTTGCTGCAAGTATGTGCGCGAGACAAGAACTCCCTAGACGTGGGACTGGACCTGTCGCTCCACCCCATCAGAAACGAATCAAAGCTTCTCCGTCCTAACCTTGACAAACAGCGCCTCAGCCTTCGCCAGCACCGTCCCATTCTCGTCCCGCATCGTCCCCTCGATCAGCATCTTGTGGCTCTCGAGCCCCGCGAGCCTCGCGACCACCAGCACGGCGCCGGGCGCCGCCGGCACGGGCCGCAGGAACGACGTGTTGAGGTAGGCCGTCATGTACGTGCCCTTGAGGGCGCGGACGCCGCGCTCCTTGTTGAGGTCGACGAGCATGCCCAGGGCCTCGTCGAAGATGGCCGAGACGGCCCCGCCGTGCAGCACGCCGGGGAAGCCCGTGACGCCCTCGCCCAGCGCGACGAGGACTCTCAGCTCGGCCAGGAACGAGTCCGCTCTGGCCTGCTTCCCGTGGTGGAACGCGACGACGGCGGGGAGCGTGTCGGCCGTGTTCAGCGTGCGCTTGAAGAACAGCGTCGCCTCGGGGGCCGCGGATTTGCGCTTCCACGACGGGACCCAGATGGCGACGTCCGGGCTGCTGAGGTGCTTGGCGCACCACGGGATGCCTTTGAAAAACTTCAGATCCTCGTTCTCTGGTTCCCCCTGTGAGGTCATTTCGACGGATAAAGGGTAGATGGTTGTTAGGGCAGCAGAGCTGTTAGAGCATGCCTACGTTGGGCAGTTCCTAGACTGTGAGATTAATAGAGGGTCGTTGGGCTTATTGTTGGTGGATGTACACTAAATATAAGCTTACTTATTTATAGAAGGGGGCGACGGCCCCGGCCCGCTTCCAGCCCCACTTACCGTGAGTACCTACTAACACATGCAACTTCATGCGACTTCATGCGGTAACTTAAAGCAAACGGTCCTGGAACCCTGGGCGAGAATGATCAATCATGAATGTATGGACTCGCGAAACGCCTTACCACGACACCGTTGCTCTGTTTGCTTTCGGCCGTCTCCTTTAAGACGCAGACTGACCCCACACTCCGGCCCCTGATCGAAGCACAAATCCACCGGGAACTGTCACAGCAACATGCTAATGCAGTTCCCCGTTGCTGTGTGAGATCAAAGTTTCAATCCGCTTAGTTGCTCGCCAGGGACCAAGTGTTCAGTACTGTAATACGTTCATTCGAGACCGTCGACCGGGAAGGATAGGCTCCCTTCATTGCGCCCCACCCCGGGCCCGCGATGGCTCTGAAGGTGGAAAAAGGTGGAAATCGAGGTCTGTAGGGTCGGCTTGAACTTCCGAATGAGTCAAAGAGAAAAGCTACGCGGGATATCTTTTCATGCATACTAGTAGGCGCGTGCTTCGTCAATTAGGACATCCTCAAATCCGTAAGATGTTCTGGGACTCGTAGGCTATGAGCTCAGATTCGTCCGGGAGGCCGGTGTCCTAGATCGCTATGCTGCTACTGGCACAGTGGCACTTATGTAGCTGTAGTTACTCAAACAAGCGAGCACAAACCCAGTATTAGGCGCTTGGCTATTTAAGGCCAGCCATCCCTTCACATCCAAGATCCAGTGTGCCGCACAATTCATTAGATAATTCACCACACTCCCTTTTCATTTCAACACCACATACATCTATCTAGATCTACAGGAACCGAGCGCATAAGAAGTTTTGTCTCTATTCTTCTCTTCAGATCTAGCAGCAGCATCATCATCTCATCTCATCTTCGTCTTACTCGTTATTCCTTTTTCCCTTTCGCTCTTCTGCTACTTGGCCTCTTCCTCCTTGGTAGCGGTCGCCGGCTTGACGATCGACGGGAAGGGATTGTAGGTGCCCCGCTCGTCCCTGAGCTTCCGGATCTTCTCGACGGCCTCATCGAGGCCGATCGGCTTGCCGCGGTCCTGCGCCGACGTGTCGTCGCGGTACCGGACGTTGACCTGTCTGCCCTTCTCCTCCTCGTCTCCGACAACTAGGAGCGCGCGTTAGTCTTGGTCAAGGGATGCGATAAAAAAAATTGTTTGGGGGGGTGGGGGGTTTGGGGGGCTGTATATGAGAGAAGTATAAGAAAACTACGAGGGAGGTGCTTACCGAAGATGAAGTTATACTGGGCCAACTGTCCGTTGCGGATCTTCTTCTGCAGGGTGTTGCCGCTGAGGTCGACGTCAACGTACATCTTCTCCTTGTGGAAGATGGACTGGACTTCCTGGGCGTAGGGGTAGAAGCCGACGCCGACGGGGATGACCAGGATCTGCCTGGGACTCAGCCAGAAGGGCCACTTGCCCGCGAAGTGCTCGCAGAGGATGCCCATGAACCGTTCTATACTGCCGGCCACTGTAAAAAGAGAGGAGTTAGTCAACTGTATCCTTAACGGTCTCGCGAACGACTAGAAATTTCGGGATTTGCCTTAGGCGCCCCAAACTCTATGGACTTCCTCTAATGAAGAAGCTCTATTCCTAAGGTTGAAAGGGGGCAAGACAATAACACTGAATAACACGTACTCGCACGATGGATCATAACGGGCCTGGCACAACCTGGGCTAAGGGGCTTGATGACGCGCTCCTTCTTAGCGCCGTCCTTCTCGTTCTTGGCTTCCGGTGCCGGCGCCGCCTCTTTCGGCGGCGCAGCAGGCTGCTCCTCCTTGGGCTTCGCGGTGGACTCGGCCGTCATGTATTCCAAGTTGAAGTTCTGGGGCTGGAGGAAGTCCAGTTGGATGGTAGCGCACTGCCAGTCGCGGTTCAGACAGTCGACGATCGTGATATCGATCTTGGGGCCGTAGAAGGCACCGTCGCCCGCGTTTAGAGTCCAGGAGACACCGTTCGCCGAAGCCGCAAACTCGTCGAGAGACTGCCGCAGCATGTCCTCGGCACGGTCCCAGGTCTCGATCTGGCCCATGTACTTCTCGGGCCTGGTTGAGAGCTTGAGCTTGAAAGTCATGCCCAACAGTCCGTACATCTCGCGGAGGAAGTCGAATAAGTCGGCCATCTCCTGCTTGATCTGGTCTTCCCGACAGAAGATGTGGGCATCGTCTTGCTGAAACCTTCTCACACGGGTAAGACCCGACAGCGCACCGGAAGCCTCGTTTCGATGGAGGACACCGAAATCAGCAACTCGCCATGGCAGCTCTCGGTGCGACCTCTCCCGGTGGCCGAACATGAGGGCATGACCGGGGCAGTTCATCGGCTTCAGACCGAACTTGACGTTCTCTTCCAGGTCTATGACGAACATGTCGTCCTTGTAGTAATCCCAGTGGCCGGACGTCTTCCATAACTCCGAGTTGTACATGTTAGGGGTGACTACCTCTTGGTAGCCCCGCTTCCAGTATTGCTGCCGGATGTAGTCGAGAAGGGTGTTGTAGATTCTGGTACCGTGGGGCAGGAAGAAGCAGGAGCCCGGCGAGAGCTCGTGGAAGAAAAATAGCTCTTGGTCCTTGCCGATTTTTCGGTGGTCACGCTTGGCAGCCTCCTCGAGGAACTTCTTGTGTGCGGCCATCTGCTTCTTATCCGGGAACGATACGCCGTAAATGCGCTGCAGAGAGTCGTTCTTAGCGTCACCCAGGAAATACGAGGCAGAGTTCTTCATAATGGCGAACGACTCGATTCTTCCGGTATCTGGCACGTGCGGTCCCCTGCAGAGATCGATCAAGGGGCCGTTTCGGTAGACGGTGGTGTACGTTCCATCCGGGATCTTGTCCTTGATAATGTGCTGCTTGTACTTGTTGTAGCTGAACATCTCGAGAAGCTCGTCCTTGGACATGACCAGGCGCTCGAACTTTTGTTTCTCCTTGACGATGGAGGTGACGATGGACTCGAGCGGCTTCCAGTCGCTAGTCTGGACAGCAGCACCGTCCGGTAGGGCCATCTCGTAATAGAAGCCGTTGTCGATGGGTGGACCGATACATAGGGAGCACCCAAATCTTCTCTCGGAAGCCTCGCCCAGTATGTGGGCGCTGGAATGCCAGAAGACCTGCTTTCCCTGCTCGTCGTCGAAAGTCAGGAGCTCCAGCTTGCAGCTTCTCTCGAGGGGCCTCTCTAGATCCCACAGCTGCTCCTTGTCTCCGTCTAACCTCGCAACGACTGCACGCTTGTATAGGCTGTTGCTGATACCTTTGGCTATCTCTCCCGGGGTGGTCTCGTAGGAGGTACCGGTTTTGATGCTTCCGTCGGGCATGGTGATAGTGATGGGCTCGCAGGGCTTCTTGGCGAGCTCCTCTTCCTGTCGCTTCTTCAGACGGTCGAAGAGGTCGAGACGACGTTGAAGGAAGTCGGGAGGGGGGTTCAACTCGAGGGGGCCGGCCGAGGCATCTCCGGCGCCGCCCTTCTTGTCCTTCTTGCCCGCCTTCTTATCACCACTAACGGCCACATTCTTGACTCCTTCGGTGACGGAGTCGACTGCCTTCTTAGCGGCGTCCATGTTGGCGTTTCTTAATGTTCAATCGAAGCTTAAAGATGGGAATCCAGGGAGTTGTTTCCCCTGTACTGTTGCACGCCTCTTTATAAGTCGAGCGCGAGGGAGTCGACGGTGGATTGATCCGGCGATATACGAAAGAGGGTCAGGAAAGAAGTCACCCCCCACCTGTAGTGCTAGAACCTGCAAATGCAGTAAACACGTCCCCTGGACTCAGTGACTCAGTGTGCAAAATAGCGGCGGGATGGGCCCCCTGTATCCATGGATGTGTTTCCTTATAGGGTAGTGTACAAAGTACTCGGTACTTTTAGCCCACCAGAAATGAGGGGCATCGAGGTTGTTGCATGAATATTTAGTGGAGCAATCGATAAGCACCCTAAAAGTTCCTTATCTCGGCACGGCATTTTTCCGACCTAAGCTCCAAACCTTGGCTTTCCAATCAAAGCTTCAATTGGCGAATTTCCGTTCCCAAAAAAATTATTGTGAAGCTAAATCCCAGAAATTCAGGTCGTCGCACGCCAAACGCCTGCACAAGACGACGACGACGACGACAGTAGAGATCAGGCGACCTCACAACCGTAAATCTCAGCATGTCAAGAGGTGCGCCAAGAGGACGAGGAGGCTTTGGTGGAGGTCGCGGCGGCGGTAGAGGCGGTGGTATGTCTTTTGTTCTTTTCCGGTTCCTTCTAAATCTCGATACATGCTTCATCCCGTGCAACTATGCAGAAGAGCATCCATTCGCAGAGGAGAGCAGGGTAGACTAACGCGCGCGACAACAACAGGCCGCGGCGGTTTCGGACAGCGCGACTTCGGCCCGCCGGACCAGATCCTGGAGATCGGGAAGTTCATGCACGCGTGCGAGGGTGAAATGGTGTGCGAGAGCACAAACCCCAAGGTGCCGCAGTTCAACGCGCAGATGTTTCTCGAGAATAAGACGGCCGTCGGCAAGATCGACGAGGTGCTGGGCCCCATCAACCAGGTCTACTTCACCATCAAGCCGAGCGAGGGCATCCAGGCCGGCTCCTTCAAGCCCGGCGACAAGTTCTACATCGGCAGCGAGAAGCTCATGCCCCTCGAGCGCTTCCTGCCCAAGCCCAAGGCCCCGCCGGGCGCCCCCAAGGTCAAGAAGGCCGGGAGGGGCGGTGGTGGCCGCGGTGCTCCCATTCGGGGCGGTGGGCGCGGCGGTTTCGGTGGCCGGGGCGGCAGGGGCGGCCCTCCCTCGAGGGGAGGCAGAGGTTCCTTTGGCGGCGGCCGCGGGGGCGGTGGCTTTAGTCGCGGTGGCGGCGGTGGTGGATTCAGCCGTGGCGGCGGTGGTGGTAGAGGACGAGGCGGTTTCAGCAGGGGAGGACGGTAATGAATCGAGTTTGACAAGAATGAAGGGAAGAGAGAGAGAAGAGATACCCCCTTTTTCGTCCTCTCTCACCATTCTCTCACCTACCAATCCGTCACTCTGGGGAGTCCTGGTGTTTTTATTGCATTACGCGTTATTCTGCACGTGTTACGGAAACGGCGTTAGGGGAAAAATATGATATTAAATATTTCCGGTTCTATCCTTGCCCCTGCGTTGCGCATATCCTGTCGAGTCTTGGAAAGTGACTGGGAGGCATGGAATTCAAGAATGACCGGCAGGTAACGCAACAACCCACTGGTAATCTAACAAGGGACGTTTTGTTTTCCAAATGGCTGCCAGCAGGGTAACCCAGTTACTATCTCAAGCAGAGCTCGTAGCCAGCAGCCAGCAATCGTGGACTTCATCCAACCTTCTCCCACCCCCGAAAGCAACCCCCCACAGTCGTCCCCGAAGATCTTCTATGATGCATCATCGCCGACAGAACCGGACAACTCAACACTACCTACACCATTCGCCCGCGAGTGAGTCCCGCAGCTAATACGGTATCGACGAACCGGGCCCGAAGTTTTCAGGGAGCCAACGGCTTTTCGATGGCCAAAAGTCTCCGAGTTCTGAGCATGAAGGTACATAGGCAGGACTTGGCAAGGTGCGTTGTCTTCGACCTTTAACTCGAATAATGAGTTTCATCTGTTTGCTATTCCCTCATCTGCCTGATAACTACGACGGAGAGTAGGAATAGTGAAAGCGAGTCGTGGTGCTTCGGGTTCTGCGTTCAAAACCCCTTATTGCATTCATTGCCTTGCCTTACCTTGTATCTGGGGTACTTATTAGATGTACGCGCTACTAATAAGACCCTTGGTTCCCCCTTTTACGCATTCATTATCTGCCAACTGGTATGCACAATTTCGAACTACAAGATGCGAAGCCCCTTCCGGATTGAAATAGACTTCGGGGTTGTAGTCTCGGTCGCTGTCCGTCCAGTGTGGAATAGTCAGCCGCTGGGATGGCGAGACGGCCCATGAGATAACCAACGAACAAGATACTTACCCCCTAAGGATTCGCGATGCCATGGAGACTAGGTAACCATTCGTTTCGAGTTGGAAAGTAGTCCGAGGAAGAGGTCTACCGCCAGGTTCAGTTTCGAATCGATCATCTAATACTAGATGTCTACTTGGGAACCCGGAGTTAGGGAGGGATGATGGAGGTCTAGATTCCCCGTCCTTGGGTACCATCAGCCGCCGGGCCTATTAATAGAGCCGGGCGTCTAAGGACCTATGCCCGTCAAACAGCACACTTCGCTACCGGTATGTACTTGACGAAGTGGCAATGTATATTGCATCTGTCTACGGGGTATCTATTCGTGATGCCGCTGTGGCCGGGACTAGGCCGAGTGACGCGTCTGAGGTAGGTATCAATATACAGACCGGATTAGATGGGATTGTCCGGATCAGCAACCGGATTTAGTTGATATCTCCGGGTTGGTTCTAGATTTCGAGACACAGGCTATTAATAGGATGTTTAACCGGACGTTGAAGCCTCGTCTGAGTATGTACGCGGGGAAGCGCCACGATGCTTGAATTAGAATAGTATAGGTAAGTAGTATAGCAAGTTCATGTACGTGGGGTTCGTGTATGCATGGAAGACTTCTTTCTGTTACCCTTTCAAGCACGTATTGTACGTATGCACCTATTCATCATGTACTATTCACCCCTCCCCGTCCATCCGGATGTATGTACTAGGCTTGGTAACTATGCAATGCAATGCATGCATGCAATATATATCTGCAGCCGCGGCCCTGCGCCACAGCCATGCACGGTTTTCTCTCACTTCTTTTTCCCCATGGAAACCGAAAAGACCACTTCCGCTTTCGGCATGAGCCGACTAAGATGCAAGCAAGCTGCAAATGCAGTCGTAGAGCTTTCCCGTTGCGGTCCCAGTGCCTGGTAGTGGCAGCGGGCTGCTCCGATGCCCCCGCGTATGGTACTACATCGGGACCCTTAACGCGGGTGAGATGGAGAATCGCGTATGCATGTATGTGAATGTGCGTATGTGAGATGAGAATATGAGAGAGTGGCTTAGGCATGGCGAGACATATCTCTACGCATCGCATACGTACGTGCATTTGTGAATGGGGAAGGGGGAACGGGGGACCACTGATTCGAGAGATACTCCGAATTGATGGATTGAACGACGGCACGGCGTACGGCTCTGGAGCAAGAAGATAGGGATGCATCGGGTTGAGGCTGAACCTTTCCTCCCTTCCAAGAACCCGTAGTCGGGACAGGTACCCGGATGTATAGACAAGCTGCCAGTTGGTGTTCCCAACCCGACGCCGTCAGCATGCGCGTGTTACCCAGGCGGTTTGCATGAATCTGACACCCAACCGCATGAGAATAACGGCATCAAGGTGCTAAAATAGGTTGGACATGCTCGAAGCCACGTGGAGTTCAAGCCCCTTGGTGGCTTTCAGCCCCTCGCGTAATCTATCAGAAGCAAGTACGAGTTGAACCAGTGGCAGGTATCGGGGCAGCCTTTGAGGCTCTGTGCTGGTATCGTCGCGTGCGTTTTGCTCCTGCCCTTTATGAGACAAAGGTATTGTGGTGCAGAAGCGGAGATGGGATGGATTGACCAGACAAAGGACAATGTTTCCTCTAATGACTCGTTGCTGGATCGGGTTCACAGATTCGTAGGCAAGTGCTGTCATGATAAAGGAGGTATTGTAGCCTGGTAACAGTAAATATGAGTGCATTATGCTCAGTCGGTTATACTCAACTGATATGGTTGGTGATCAATCATCTACGTCTAGCAGCCTGAGTAGTAGCAAACATGTCTGTCCGCGAGTTTATCGGTAAAATTCTCATCGAGCTCTTCAACAGCCTCTCATACACAAGAGTCAGATTCCCTGGCGGGTGCTACTTCGGGGTGGATGACAATTTTACACCGGGAACGGAGGACATCCAGCATTGCTACTCCACCTGTGCGTGCCGGGATTCAGACAAGGTTGTTATGGCCCTGTGGAAGGTGCAGTGGGTTAAATGGCATGCTGAGGTATACTTGACACCGCGGCGGAACAATAATGGTCTGCCAGTACCATCTGGAGAGTCTTTCTCGTTCGCGGCCCCTAAACTTCAATATGAGATGACTCTGGATATCCCCACTAGGAGATCGTTCAACGTCAAGCCTGCAACGGTCCGGCTGATCCAAATGTGCTGGGATGATCTTCGACGAGCTACTTCTCAGAGGCGCTCCGGATAGGTAAGCGATATACACTTTGTGACAAGCGAAGTACCTTCGTAAAGTCACTTCGTAGAGGCCATCAAGCCTACACGCGGCCTCCCGCTAAATTTAGCTGATTAAGATAGCCTCGACAAACATTGTGGAAACCTCGAAAGAAATCTGTGATATCACCATTCGTAGAACTCGAAGTGTCACTTGACCGTAAGTTGATAGATAGACTGCAGACGGTGACGTAATGCCATCTACGCGTAGGGCTGCTGTCTCGGAGCTCCTGCTTGTAAACAGCTAGAGGCTCGAGCCGAGAAGGCGGCTGTGCTTCCCGGCGTCGCCTTGATGGAACTTTTGGTTTCCATGCAGCTGAACTGCCGAGCGTAGCGCCTCGTACGGAGCGCTTCAGGCAAGATTTCGACTGATGTCCCTGACGATCGATACCCACTTTGGGAGGGAAATCAGTCATTCGCCCAATGACCGGGCAGATATGAGACAGGCTACAGCTCCCAGCGCGGCTGTAACGTCCAAAGCGTTCATTGCATCCCCACGTCAATACTGTAGTTGCAGGAATTCTTCCTCGAGTGTTAGAGCCGTGGTAGTATCCACCGCAACCAAATGCGACTCATGCGAGTCTGTCCCTGATGTCAAGCCTCGCGGTCCCGCCGAACCCTAAGCGGGCTCTATGGATACCGACGACCAGGAGGTCTGAAAATTTTACACGTTAACAGCGGTCTCAAGGACCACGCTGTTCCTAGACAGGTATCGATCCGGACCGGGACCTACGTGTCGAGGTCCTATTGTATCCCATCTGATAGTTCGTGGGCGCCATGTGCTAGAGAACGCAACGATTGGCTTGCCGCCAAGGTTGCTCAGCTGCTCTCAAACCGCGGGATTGCCGTAAATCTTGCCAGATTCGGATGACGTGCAGATGGAAAATGGTTGTTCCCGTCCCCGACGCACGTCAAGCGGATCGCAGACATTGATTTTATAGGCGCTAATTTGCGGCCCGACCTATAGCAATTGGGCGTTCCATTATGGTTCATCACCGTTGTAAAAGTCTTTTTCCGGAGATTGACGCTGTTCTCGAAGGTACACGAGTCCACGCGATGGAAAGTGGGGAATCCGATGTAACAGACATTGGGAGCGCTTATTGTCTGTAGGCTGTGGATACGGGCAAGTCCGCAACCAGGGACGGGAACGAAGCAGAATGGGGAAGTGAAGTTAAACTCATGAGTGGTTTAGTTGCTGGCAGACAAACATCGACCTGGTATCAAGGTTAACGGGGCAGCGGCCAAAAGCAGCGAGCTTACAGTCGCTGATGCTACTGCGGTAGTCCGGGGCGTCAAGGATAGAAGAAGATAAGATAACATCAGGAAACGCGGCTATCATCCAAACCTTCCTTCACAAACGGCGCGATATTACTGGGCGATGAGCTGCTACCAGCAGCTCACTTTGAAAGATTTAGTTAGCAGCTAATAAGAAAATGGACATAGTGCTATAGGTAGCCTAACCCAGGAACTGGCGAATAGCCTTTGAGCTGAAGGTTGCCAAGCATAACGAGCCTGTATTATGGGGGATCGTGACTGGGAATCAGCATGAGATGTCAATTGTCATCATAGGGGAGGGAAGAGAAAAAAGCATGGATAGTTCATGCTGTCTTAGATGGATCTACTTCCCAAAAAGGCTTTTTCCTGGTATAAGGTACCTAGGCAGCCGGCAATGTCCGTCTAGAAAAACTGGAGTGGATGGTGGACTTCGGCGACCATGGGATGCGACCTTACTTGCATGACTGCAACATGGGATTACTGGCATCGGTCGGCAGTCTGAACGATACCACCTACTTTGCATACAGAAATCGAAAATACGCGAGAGAAGATTTTGAATTAGCGCTTTGAGGCTTGAAGCGCGCGTGTGCTTCGCGAATGATATGAGTCGAAATTCAGGATGGATTAGAGCAAAGACGCAGGAAGGAATTGGAAGCGACGTCAGTTCAGGGCTGAGCAAAAGGTTGGATATCGAAGTTGACGTGACCTGGAGACGGCGATAGATCTAAACTGTATTAAGGTTAGTCTTCCTCTTAAGCTCGGGTTTAGCCGCTGTCAAAGTGTGGTTTGCTGGGTCGTGCTTTGTACGTAAGATATGCCTTAAAAGTTTATACGCTCCAAACCAGATTTCGATGATTTCGAACACGCGGAATGCGAGAGCTAGGTAGGTACAATACTTACGCCTAGGAATGCAACCTGAAGCCTTATTACCTAGTAAAGTTGGAAACAACAAACATCTGAGGAAAAAAACACCCCGAACGACCCGAACAGGCCGAGGTGGGGCGGGGTGGTGCACTCCTCCCCCGTGTTTTTCGCAGCACAAAGGTCTCCTCTCAAGGCGGCTGTGTTATATTCTACATCATCTTCTCCAAGTAAGTAACCAATGCCAATGTATCAAATGCACAAAGCGCAACAAAGCCTCAAGGGGGCCCCCCCTCCACTTTATCCGATGTCAACCCTGTGGCTGCCACGTTCAAACTTCTGACCTTACCTGGTTCATCCTCTATTGTTTTCCGCGAACAAAGCATCGCGTATCCAGGTACCGAACCCCCGTAGTCATGGACGAATAATAAAAGTGATAAGTGAGAGTGAGATTAAATAATAGGTACTTGATCGAATTATTACAAAGGTTCCTCTGATAGGCTTTAAGACAACCTTGGAAGTCAGGGATCTGATCTCGTTCCGTTATAGAAGTACATGATAAAGATTCCCCGGCGGTTCAGTACATAGGTACCGACTTATAGTCTGCATGTACCAAATAGTACGGACATGGAGCTGCTTGGCAAGAAACTGTGCCATCCGGTTATCCCATCTGAGTGCACAGGGGTCTTGTCGTTCATTATTCATTCATTCATTCATGCATCGCTTTCAATTTCCAACTACTACATACCTCAATTGCATGCATTCAAACACTACCTACTCTATATATTCGTCCTCATTAATCCTGTCTCATCCTACTATATAAACAGGTTGCACCTATCTTGACCTTCCACTGATCATTAGCGGAGAACCCGAGAAGCTGCTCTATCCAAACTTATTACCAACCTAGGTAATAAACTAGAGCTCTCATAACTCCGACGCCGTGAAGTCCGCCCACCGCTACCGTCAATAATCCCCTCCCTCCCAGACCCCAAACCCCAAGGCCGACGGTGCCCCACTTCGGCTTTATAAAGCCCTCGTCTCGCCTCGGCTACGCAGACGGTCTTTGTTGAAGCGCTGTTTAGGCCTTAACATATTAATTATCCTATATCATTTTGCTTGTGCGGTAAACCGAACACGCGCGTCCTGTTCGCTCTTCGTCGTTGCTCACACTCTTCATCACCCGGAGTTTATACTATCTTGCTATGTCGTACGGGTATCCAGGTGGATATGGTGGTCCACCTCAGCAGCAGCAATACCCAGGCAATTATTATCAGCAACCGTATGTTCATCCCTCACCAGACATTTGATTCTGCCGTTGCGCCGCGCCTCGCGCCTTACAATATATCATCAAGAGACTAATTATCGTTGTTCTTATAGTGCACCACAGCAATACCACAACTATGGACCCCCGCCGGGTGGTGCGCCGCCTCCAGGTCCTTACGGATATAGTCAACAACCCCCTCCACAACAGCCTTACGCTGGCTACAACCAGGTACGGGAACCGACCCCTCATATTCCAGTGTACCCATCCCGATCCACTGGCTAGAACTCCGCTCATACAAGAATTATCGCTAGGGCCCTCCTCAACAACAATATGGCGGTTATAATCCACCGCCAAGCCAGTATGGCAGACCCGGTGAGTCTGCGGTGGTCCCCGTGCGGCCCCCCCGATCCGGTTTCCGAAGACTGATAGAATATGTATAAGGAATGCCCACGGTGAACTCTAATTCATACACTCATGGAAACAGTCACGCGCCTCCTCCGCCGCCTTCCGGCCCGCAACATTTCGGCCATGGCGCTCCCCAGGGATATTCCTTCAAGTACAGTACTTGTACCGGTCGCAGAAAAGCTTTACTGATCGGCATCAACTACTTCGGCCAACGCGGCCAGCTCCGGGGATGTATCAACGACGTCAGGAATATGTCAGCCTACCTCGTCCAGAACTTTAGCTATAAAAGGGAAGACATGGTCATCCTCACCGACGATCAGCAGAACCCCATGAGCCAACCTACGAAGCAGAACATATTGCGGGCTATGCATTGGCTGGTGAAGGACGCAAAGCCCAACGACTCCCTATTCTTCCACTATTCCGGTGCGTGCGCGTACGAGTGGGCTGTGAAGCTTTATCTTCTAGTGTCTAATTTAACATAGGCCATGGTGGTCAAACTAAGGACCTCGACGGCGACGAGCCCGATGGGTACGACGAAGTTATATACCCCGTCGACTTTCGCCAAGTTGGTCACATAACCGACGACGAGATGCACAGAATAATGGTCCGACCCCTCCAGGCCGGTGTTCGATTGACGGCCATCTTCGACTCCTGCCATTCCGGAACCGCCCTCGATCTCCCCTACATCTACTCTACCCAAGGTGTCCTCAAGGAGCCCAATCTGGCCAAGGAAGCCGGTCAGGGTCTTCTCGGTGTTATCTCTTCCTACCAGCGCGGCGATCTTAGTGGTGTCGCCGGCAATATCATGGGCTTCTTTAAGAAAGCCACCATTGGCGAGAATGCGCATAATAGAACCCTAGCCACCAAGACCTCGGCCGCCGACGTCATAATGCTTTCCGGGAGCAAGGATGATCAGACTTCGTTCGTATACCCCTTCACTTTCGTCTCTCCCTACTTGTAGCCATACCCTTTTCGCGTTTTCTTGATGGTTGAGTTGTAATGCTCCTTGTTATGGCATGGCTGGATGATGACTTACGATACTACGCGCACGTATGATGAACGGCCAAAAGTTCATAAAAGGGGGGCATTCTGTAGTGGCATGTATGACGAGGGGCAATGCTATGCCCTGTATTGGAGGGGGCTTTTCTTGTTTTCGTGTATCCAGATACGATCGATGTATATTTCTTTTTTTTCCACGCTCTAGATCAAAGTCCAACCGCTGAGGTTGTGCTTTGCATCTAGAGCCATGGGTCACGTTGGACCGCCCGCCTGTTGCTGGACGCAAATGGCCATTCTCCTTGCGCGATACCTACCCTTACATCATCCACAGGTTGGATTGGCGTTACGCTAACTCCTCGGTTTTCCCTTCCAGGGCGGACGCGACGATCGCATCTCAGGCCACGGGCGCGATGTCGTGGGCTTTCATCACGGCGCTCAAGAAGAAGCCGCAGCAGAGCTACGTGCAACTCCTCAACAGCATCAGGGACGAGCTCGAGTCCCGGTACACGCAGAAGCCGCAGCTCTCGTGTAGCCATCCCCTGAGTAAGTTCCGGTCCCCGACGACCGAGCCAGAGACACGGCGGGATAACTGATACAGTAGGGAAATTAGACACCGACCTTCTGTTTGTCATGTAAAAAGTTACTTACGCGAAGGAACGGCGTTTGTGTGCAGCGGAGGCGCAAAAAGCGTCGCGAAATTTGGGTCGTTTGGGGCATGGGGAGTAATTATCTGGCCACCCACAGACGCGATGCGCAACCCTTTTTTCCCCCGGACCAAGAACTGACTTATCGTCATCATTATCCACCGCGAATGAACGGATATGCGTGCATTACTTGCTTACTACTTTACTGGCTGGCTGGGCTGGTTGGGTCCTTTTTCAGGGGTGAGTGGGTGTAAGGGGGGGGCCTGGCGATTCCGTTTATTGCGTAGGTTGATAGTTCCGGGGAAAGCAAGATGAGCAATGAGGTCCAGGCGTCTAATTAATGATGAATTAATCAACTATACCCTCTACCGATCGGTCGTTTCTTCTGTGCGGGCCCCGCTGCGCTATATGTCTGGTGGTAGTAGTTGCTGCTGCTGCTGCTGCTGGGCCGAGAAGGGGGTGTTCCGATCACTTGATAGCGGTCCCCTAGCGGCGGTCTGGTGATGGTCTTCGGGTAAATCGTCGATCTCCGCGTGAGGAGTGCTCCGCGTCTTAGGGGTAACGTGGACGGGGTACGGTGGGGAGAAGTTCCAGCATCGTGCCGACAGGTTAGTCGAGCAGCGAGTGCTGCGTGGGGCCGGTAGCTACTTGATGGGTTCGGCTGGCATTCTCAAAGCACCCATCGTAATGCTATATCCGAGCCGAGCAGAGCCGGGGGACCGTGAGTCTGTGCATACTCAGCAGGCTGTTGGGGGGTAAGTAAGGACCGTAGGTATTCCGGCGGCAGTAAGGGAAGGAAGCATCGGTATCGTTCTCGTACGGGTATTCCGAGCTGTTGATGCCTCCGCTTCAGAGACCAGGCCCCCTTAACCCGACGGACGACGGTATATCCCCGTTTACAATGGTGATAAACTATATCGGCACGACGCTCAGAACTAGGTATCTAGCGTAAGCTGCAGGTACTCGGGACTTGAGGCGTAAGGCATAGATAGGAATACGATGATGGTATACCACCTATGTATGTATTACCGTGGTGGGCCAGGTAGGAGCTGGCACCGAAGCCCTCGCTCGGTTATAGAAGCACACGTTAGCTAAATTATCAACCTGACTGACAACCGGGTATAACACGAAAGTAACGGTCATGCTTATGTAGAGGAAGGTGGCAAAAGCGCACCCCTTTCCTTTATTCCTTGCTGGATAGAGCTACCCCTATTCCCCCGAGGCATGACGAAAAATGAAGTAGGGCCCTCCCTCTGAATATAGCTGCACTGCTAAGCATACCTTGGCAGGTAGAAACCTACCCTAGATACCCAGCAGGACACTCTAGCTCCCAGCATGATCGATAGATACTCGTAATGCGTTTTCTACACTAGCGGAGCAATCTGGAGCCCAAATGGCCACTCTAGACAATATACAAAGCCCAGCTACAAAAATAAATCCACATGCAACCGTTAGTTAGCCTATTGATGCTTTCGTGACTCGTAATCCATGTTTTCCGCCCAAAACTGAATGGAGATTCGCTTTCTTTCCTCCCAATCCTGCTAAGACCCGCTTCACACCACCGGAACAACATTACAAATCTTCTTCCCTCATCGGCTTACTCCACGTCAGCCCCTCCTCCTCACGGCTCCACCTTGGCGTTATTCCTAGCGCTGGCCTCGGCCGTGAGCTTGAGGGCGGCGGGGGCATCCTCACGAGGCATGTAGACCTCGACGAAGCGGAGGCCGGGGCGCTCGTTGAAGTCCCCGTCGTCGAGGAGGCGCGAGAGCTCGTCCCTCGTCCTGACGGCGTAGGTGCGCGAGCCGGCCGCCTCGGTACCGCCGAACACGGGCACCAGGTCGCGGTATCGCCACTCCGCCACGTCGTTGTACTCGGCATCCATGCCATGGATGAAGCGCTCGATGGTGTAGCCCTCGTTGCAGAGTACGAACCTGATTTTGTTCGTGTCAGTGCTCTTGTGTTCTTCGGAGTCGCAGAATCTGTCTTGGAACTCCCTCGCGTCTCGGACGGGGGTAAATAGGTGAAGTGATGTGGGGAAAAGGGGGTTACAGGGGCAACGTATTGCGAAGGAAAAGCAAATGACGCCGTGCAAAGGAAAAACGTGGACAAAAGCCAAACAGAGGCAGACTCACAAGATAACATCCAAACCATGCCTGATCATGGTACTGACCTCCTGCGTTGTGAGCTGGAAGCTGCCGTCGCCCTCGAACAGCACGGTGCGGCGGCCCGACCCCGAGTCCTTGACCGCGAGCGCGGCGCCCTGCGTGGCGCCTACGGCCCAGCCGATGCTGCCCCACAGCGTCTGGTTGAGCGCCGTGACGCCCGCGGGAAACGTCGTGTCCCAGATGCCGAAGTTGGCCGTGCCCGTCTCGGTGACGATGACGTCGCCGGCGCGGAAGAAGCGGTTGACGCGGCGCCAGAACCACTCCTGCCTGATGATCTCGTCGTCGCCACTGCTACCTTGGTCTAGTTCCTCATCGGTGGTCTTGGGGGGCGGCGGGTGGACTTTTAGTTGCGAGAGGTCGATGCGCTCCGTTAGCTTTCGCAGAACGCCGCGCATCTTGACGCCGGGGTACTCCGAGTAGCGGACGACGCAGTGGCCGCTGTGCAGGTCGACAGTGCGCAGGCGGCTGAGGCGGAACGAAAACCCGGCCGTGTTGAAGTCGCTCTGCAGCGAGCCGACCGACAGCACGAGGTCGGAGCCCTCGACGGCTTCGCGCACGGCGGGCCGCGACGCGTCGCCCGCGTACACGCCGCCGTAGCTCGGGTGCGTCTCGTCGATGCCGGACTTGCCCATGGGGGTCACAAAGACGGGGAGCCCCGTGCGGTCGAGCAGCGCCTTGACCTCGCCCAGCACACGGTGCCGGATGGCGCAGGCGTCGACGAGCACCACAGGCCGCTGCGCCGCGTGCAGGTAGCGCAGCACGACGTCGACGACGTAGTCCTCGCGGTCCTCCTCGTTCTGCGGTTCGGCGAGGTCGATTTCCTGGCGCAGCCGCGTGCCCTCGACCTTCTTGCCGATGACGTCGGTGGGCAGCATGAGGTAGACGGGCCGGCTGCGCAGGTAGCACTCGCGCAGCGCGTGGTCGATCTGCGCGGCGGCCTCGGCCGGGTCGTTGAGCCTGGCCACGACACAGGACACGGACGCGCTCATGTTGGAAAACACCTGGAAGTCGCCGTTGCCCAGCGTGTGGTGCAGTAGCATGCCGCTGCGCTGCGAGATGGTGGACGGGCACCCGACGATGTGCACCACCGGCACCATCTCGCTATAGGCCCCCGCGATCCCGTTGATCGCCGACAGCTCTCCCACGCCGAACGTCGTTATTATGGCGGAGATGCCCTTGACGCGGGCATAGCCATCAGCAGCGTAGGCTGTGCCGGATGTGTCAGTATAGGGTCGCAGCTCTCTTGTATCTATCAGGGGTGAGATGTGTGACGGCCTCATAACTCACCTGCGTTAAGCTCGTTACAGTTTCCTACCCACTTGAGGCCGGCCTTGGGAAGGTAGTCCAAGGCGACGAGGTTGAAGTCTCCCGGTAGTCCGTGAACCGATCGAACACCGATCTGGTGAAGCCTGGTGAAGAGATACTCCGCTACATCCACGGGCTCCTTTAGATTCTGGGTCCTGATATCCGCTGTCGTCATGGTTGATGCGTGTGTTTGTACGAATTGGTCTGTCTGGGATTGGAACCGAGTTGGTGTATTCTGTTATGGGAGCAAGGAAGGTTTATAGTAATTACTCCCTCCTTACTAGGTGCCGAGCTCGGTCCTTGAAAAGCTCTTGTCGGATCTCGATTAGCTGAGACAGACAATATTGTATCGTGACGGTCTGCGTAGCGTGCAAGTAACGCCGAATCAACCGACGTTGCGCAAAGAGCTCGGCGGACGGCAAACCCACAATAAACAGGCAGTTGAAGCGATTTGACCCGAAGCGCGAGGTCCTACGGAAGAATCGGGAATGGCAAGACAGTGGCTTTATTGACTACCAACCTAGATACAGCTTTGGAGGTCGGTCGCACAAGAGGGCGGCGACGTGTCGGCCCTTCTTTCCAGAAGTTCTGTGCCGAAACGATTCTGATATCATGCATCTCGCAGATATGATGCAATGTCGTGTTAATCATATCGTGTCATTCCTGCAGCCTCCTCCCCTTAGGCTGTGTTTAGTCGGACTCAGCGGCTGCGCAGCTTTGTACCTTCGCCATTTGGAAATTTTAAAGTTCGACAAGCTCTTTTATAGAGGCGAATTATGCCGTAACGGCTGTGACGATTTATAGGTAATATACAACGCTAAGCTCCAAAGGATTAACATATTGCGGTAAATACTAAAACAACTGTGAATGCCCTACTTACGGGATTACGGTTGCTTCATTTGCCATAACGGATTTCGATAACGGTCGTTGTATTATTAGTTTATCCCCTCTAACTTCACGACTAGCCCCAAGACGATACGTACTGATTTTATGCAAATATATGGACGCAATTCATACTTTAACCCGTTATCTGTCGGTCTATCCGAACACAGCCTTAAGCTACGGCAGAACCCCTCTTTGGTTCCACTTCGCCCATATGATAATAGGAAGGGCACGTACCACAGTGAAGAGGTGGACTAATAATAGCGTTAAAGAAATTCCCCGGAACATTGAATGATTGACACCGGTTCCGAACTGTTGCTCGGAGACCCAATGGCCTTGATATTAGTGGCGTGAGATCTGCCTAAGTATCTCTGCTTAGTGATGGACCTGCGTCCTGCGCATCGGCTCATCCGGCGAGATCTCGCGTTTTTCATACGTGCTCAGTGGAAGAAGTTAGGACAATTGCATTTTGATATTCTGGAATTTAGTCTGCTTCAGCAAATATTTGCCAATTCTCAGAGTCTATATGCAAAAGCAAATTCTAGTCATGCCTCTCTAATATGAGCGGCGATTCTGCTTCTAACTCGTAAACTCCGAGCAAAAACTCTACCCAATGCGCTCGCTGTATGCATAGCTTTCTTACACATATCGTTACAATGATCGTACAGTAAGTTCAGCCTAGGCGATGCAATGTCAGTAGCCGTCATCGATGAGCGACGACACCCAATCCACTCCTGTAAAGAAGGGACGGGGATGACAGACCTCACTACCTAGCCACACCTCCCATCCTTCCACCCTGTCCGCCACCGCTCCTCCCACTTCGAGCAGTCGAAGGTATCCTTGCCGAGCTTTACGTTGACGGCGTTGTGCGCCTCGCACAGCCACATCCCGAACTCGTCGCGGCTGCCGACGCGCACCCGCTCGCGGCGCATGTAGTCCTGGAAGTCCTCGGCGCACACCCAGCACGGGTACAGGCGCGAGAAGACGCCCATGAAGGTCCGCAGGTCCGACTGTTCGGCGGGCGTCGGCCTCGTCGGGTACGTCGCCGCGATCGAGTGCAGCAGTGTCCAGGTGCTGCGCCCGAGCGTCTCGACGTCCGCGGGGCAGTCGTTCGGCGTCGCGGGGGTGGTGGATGCGGTTGCTGTCGCCGCTGCTGCCGCGCCCGTCGCGGCGCCGGCCGCCGACTTCAGGCCTTTGGTCTGTTGTGTGAATGCGGCGAGGGATGAACACGTCCGGCAACTATGCGTGCGTAGGAGAGTCAGTGTCATTAGAATGAACAACCTGGGGACGTTATCCAAGTTGGTGCTTCTTAGCGTGACTTACGGCTTTCCATCTTTCCCCATGACCATTCCCGGCGGCAGCTTCTTAGTCGACTCGGAGTCGCCCGGCCGGGAATCCGTCGTATCAACTGCCATAGTTATAGAACGTGGAAATATTGAAAAATAAGGAAAGAAAAGCAGAATGCTACGTGCACGCCTCGAGATGCAGCAGCGAACTGTTGCAAATCACTCGAAGAACAAATCTAAATAGCGTAGAATACATATGTACAAGACAGACTGGAGTCATTTGTAAGCCTCAATCGCTTGGTGCGTATCTCTCATTAAGATGTCAGGCTAGCTTTATCGATAAAGCTTTAATAGGCTTGGCGATCTTCATCGACCGAAGCTTTACACCAGAGCTAGGGACAAGTAGCTGTCAAATCTTACGATGCTGCGTGAGGAAAGCCGAACTCGTGATGTGATTATTTACACGGGCCACAGGGAGTTCTGCTCGTTTTAGATAAAGCCGCTGCCATGGCTTCCAATTCGGATTCAAAGGCGCAGAAGATACCGGTACTGCTCTTAAAGACGAAGTCGAGCCCGACGGACGCTTACGAGGATCTATTCTCTACCCTGCGGGACCAGGATGACCTGGATTTCGAGCCCTTGTTTGTGCCCGTGCTACAACATCGTTTTCAGGATGACGGCATGCAACGAGTCGCCTCGCTGCTCCAGGCAGGGAAAATTGGCAACTCCCCCGATAGCGCATACGGCGGACTCATATTCACCTCGCAAAGAGCCGTAGAGGGGTTCGCGAAACTGGTGGAGGAAGGGAGAGGTTTGATGCCCCCACCACCCACGTAGCCCATGGCCACGTCCCAAGTGCCAGGTGCTTACGATTCGACACAGGGAAAGCCGCCGTGGGCTGGCCTCACCTTCAAGACATACCGCTGTACAGCGTGGGGCCGGCGACGACCCGGGCCCTGAAGGCAATCCCGCAAGATCCGCCGCTGCAGGTTTTCGGCGAGCACACCGGAATCGGCGACGTGCTCGCGCAGTTCATCCTGGAGCACTACGGCGAGTGGTACCGGGACCGGCCCACGAAACCGCCCCTGCTCTTCATGGTAGGCGAGCAGAGGCGGGACATCATACCTAAGACGTTGATGGACGAGACCCTGCCGAGAGACAGACGGATAGAAGTCACCGAGGTGGTCGTGTACGGCACGGGGGTCATGGAGTCTTTCGCCGACGACTTTAAAGACCTCTTGCAGCAGACATCTGACCGGCCGACGAGGTGGGTGGTTGTCTTCTCGCCCACGGGCTGCGACAGCATGCTTCGGGGTTTAGGCACTCTGGATGAAGAGACGGGCAGGGTGAAGATGGCCCCGTCGCCAGATAGGAATACTTATATCGCGACGATCGGACTGACGACTAGCGGATATCTGAAGAAGACCTTTGACTACGAGGCAGATGTCTGTGCCGAGAAACCAAGCCCAGAAGGCGTCCTCGCTGCCATCAAGAGCTTTCATCAAAATCGGACATAGAACCCCCTAAGTAATCGGCCCGGCAGCTGCCCGGGAATCAATCAAATGCGAAACGCCATGGCGAATTATAAAACAGACTTAGATGTTTGCCAAGCATATGCATACCTGTTACTTACTATACGAAGTAGTTTGTAAGCATGTGATTGAAGCCCCACGAGGAGGCTGGTCTTGGCAACGAGCGTTATGCAAAGGTACTATCTTCATGATGCCGTTTATTTCCCAATTAAGGGGTCAACTATATGTATCTACACGACACGAGGGCATCAGTGACTTCAATACTACACAAGCGTTTGTGCCTCCCTGCAGAAATGGGGTGAGACATACATGAACCGTCCCAGTATTAGGTACTATGCGTAAGTACCCCGGTAGGTAGTACGGTCAGTATAAAGACGATGCCTCAATGTTACATCATCAATCGCGGGGCAATCAGTTGGGATGAGGCCACTTTTTTGTTCGATTGGACTTGGCACCGTTTAATAAGTAACGGTACACCGATAAATCCAACTCCCAGAGCTTCCAAAGTTACTGCCCTACTTCGACCTAACCTAAGTCCTTCCCGTTACCGTTCTTCAAACTCCTCTCCTAACCCCCACGTTCCCTTGTCTATAGCGTCCCCGCACTCCACATCTTACAACTCACTACTGTAGATCTCAAGTAGCAAATAGCGGCTAAGGCATCCCTCTCCTCTGCATAACAAGTGTTACTGTATCACCTTCTCCAACTCTTTAAGAGTCACTAGGGCGCTTCAATACACCACCAGATTTAGGGACTAACCCCTCCGGATATATAGTCTCCTGAGCAGTCAGTATTAGTATCGGGACCATGAGCCACCAACAGGAGAACTTGATAGACCTCTCCCCACCGCCATCCGGGGCCACCACGCCGATCCGAGAGGCGCAGCCAGAAATCCGGCACGCCCAATCGGAACCTCAGCATGGCCGCCACCACGACCGCACGGGCACGGGCAGTTCCAACTACAGCATCGGGTCGGCCCTCAGCGGGCTCTGGCGTCGCTTCTCCTCGGCCGACGCCGCCGGCTTCCAGCAGCAGCATCCGCCGCACTCGCACCTCTCCCCGGCCCACACGGTCCCGGCAGCGACGAGTGGCGACGGCATCCACGGCGCCTTCACGCCGCCGCGGCGCGCCGTCTCGCCGTGCCTGCTGCCCACCCTCGAGCCGCTGACCTTGACCGGCTACCGGCCGGACACGGAGCCCGACGAGCGCCTGCTGTCGCGGGGCATCGCCGAGGAGATCCGTACGTTCCTGCCCGAGCGCCTGAAGATCGGCGAGGAGTGGCGGCTCGTCTACAGCCTGTACCAGAACGGCAGCAGTCTCGCGACGCTGTACAAGCTGTGCGAGGAGTACCGCGGCAGGAGGGTGGGGTTCGTGCTCGTCGTGCGCGACGGGAAGGAAGGGGTAAGTTTTGAAAGCCGATATTCATTAGCTGAGCGGACAGCCGGAGAGGAGGCGTTGAAGAACGATGTGAAAGCTAACCTGTTCTATGTACGATACTGCAGACCTTCGGTGCGTACCTGACAGAAGCGCCACACCCGGCACCCTCGTACTTCGGGACGGGCGAGTGCTTCCTCTGGCGAGCCAGCATACACTCCCCCCTTCCCCCGCCGCCGTCGGCCGACACGACGAACCTAAATATGCGGTCGACCACCATCGCCGAACCCCCCGGCCCCGCCAACGAACACCCGCACTCACACTCACATCCACAGCAGCCACGGCCCAGTTCGGAGGCGGCAGCGGCGGCGCAGGCGCAGCACAGCGTGCGGTTCCAGAACTTCTCGTACAGCGGGACTAACGACTACTGCATTTTCTGCGAGACGGGGTTCCTGTCGGTCGGCGGCGGCGGCGGGCGGTTCGGCCTCTGGCTCAACGACACGCTGAGCCGCGGCCACAGCGCGCCCTGCGACACCTTCGCCAACCAGGGCCTCAGCGAGGAGGGCGAGAAGTTCGACGTCCTCGGCGTCGAGCTCTGGGTCGTCGGCGCCTCCAACGGTTGAGAAACGCCCCTGACCCGCTTTAAATGCGGAGTAGCACGCCGCCGGCGGTGGATTTGAAGAGTAAGCAGGGAGACTTTTTCTTGCGGGGATCAGCTTGGGTAGCCGCGGACCTGGGGCCAGTATGATTTGCTTCCTGCGCTGCTTTTCGCCTGGTTGACATGCGGCGCATGGCTTATTGGAGTTCAGGGGCTTGGAAGGGCATTATCGCTCCACTTTGGCAACGGCGTTTAGGTGCATAGGATGGCTTCGAACTTCGAAGATTTCCCGTATCAGCAGATGGGCTGCATAAGTCAATTCAACTTCTCGGAGGAAACAGGGTAAAGCCATGCCGTCTTGAAAACGGCGTTGTGGGTCAAACGCAGTGTATATCTCGCATCGGAGCTGGCGGGGGCGATATAGTATATCGGTACCAGGTCGTACTCCATATATTTACCGAGCTCCTTTGGAAGCCGAGCCCCAGGCTCCAGTTGCAAACTAAGTCGACAGGGGCCGCGTCGAGCTTTGTGGTGCGAATCTACCGGAGATGCCATACACGGTTAAAGAAAAGGGGTTCAGACTCCGGTGACCGGGTAAAATTGTTTTATATGGATAACCATCCCGGCTGCTTCTATCGCCCTGATCACAGAGCAAGCAAATAACGTGTATGGCATGGCTGAATAGTGTTGTATACTGAGGTGTCATGGCAAAGACGCGTGTCCTATGAGTTTCTTTGGCTCGCGGGTCCAAGTCAGTCGAAAATACAGGAAATTACCGCTGCATTGTTTACGGGCTGGGCCCGGACAGCCTGAGAAGCAAAGAACAACATGTCTTCTCGGTAGAGGAAATTAGGGCTACATTGTCGCATGCCGATACCGAGATGTGCAAGAGAAGTTCGAGGTCATACGTCTGACTATGAAGGGTATGACTTCAGAAAAGGTGGCGGGTAAATTATAGTTAAGGGAAACCATGTCAATACATAGCAGAAGAGGGCGAAACTCGAGAAAAGCGGGCGATGGTATACCGAGACTGACGCTTGCCGGTCATCAAGGGCATATATACCGGACTTAAACTTCTCTGGTGAGTTCACATTTAGTTCATCAAGATGAGGTTGGTGCCTCAACATCCAGTCAAGAAGGGCAGGAGCTAGATTCTTTAAGGCGGATCAATTGTTGCGGCAGGTGTTACACGCCCCTTGCCCGTATAATTATATCTTGCAAACACCATACTCAGTCTCTTCTTTTTAATAGCGACGCCGAATACACTGAGGTCGGGCTCCTGCAGATATGATCGTTACTTCGCGAGCACCGCGGTCTTTGAGACCCTGAGGCTCTTTCGTCCCAGTTAAACACGAATATACCGTAATGTCTTCGCAAAATCTGAAAGAACGAGGTACTTCAACTGCTAGTCAAACGCAGGAAGGCATTCTTCCTTGGTAGCCCTCTCCCGCCTACTTCTCTCAGTATCATCTTATATTATTCCCTCAGTAGTCGTAATATCGTCCTCATCATTCGAATCATGTTCGTCCTCGAGATTCCGAAATTTCTCCACACTGCTCTCCTCGGAATCTTCTCCCCCTCTCTCCTCTCTCCTCTTGTTTCTCTCCTCCTCCTTTCCCTTCTTTCTCTCTTCCTCTCCCCACTTGACCCCCCCGACCCTTCTCGCCCTCTTCGTTCAGGACCACCGCGTAAAGCTCCAGGAGTCGCAGTAAATGAGGTACGCCGATAGTTCCGTCCCCGTACCCGTCAAACGGAATCTGAGCACCGGCATCAATCAAGGGATCACAGATCTCTCCAAACTTGGCGAGTATCTTGCTCTTATCTCGGAAGACGTCGAGCGGCAGACACTTGTGATCCAGCTCCCTTCTGCTCTCTTTCCACCCTCTCTCCCACCCACCGACGCCTGGTCAGGAAGCGGCGCCGCATCCGCATCTCCGCGGCGAAGACGAGAAACCGCAACAGCGGCGTCCCCCTGCCCGACGCACTGGCGTCGATGTGGCGCCCGACGCCATGGTCTAGCAGCAGCCTCACGCCCCTAAGGATCAGCTCCGCGTAGGCTACCAAGTTCTGAAGATAACCGCCCAGGTGGTCCGGCGACCGCAGACCGCCTTCGGCGCCCCCATACCGGTTCCTCAGGCCGGAGCCCCAAGTGCGGCGATCCGTGCTCCGGGAGCTGGATGTAGTCCATCCTGGTGTCCCATCCGTATCCACCGTCGCCCCTGATATATAGTGCACTCTGCTTTACCATTCATATTCATCGTCACGATGAGAGTAGCTTTCGATATGTTCAAAGATCACGTGGAGCGGAGTAGTCACGTAATATTCTCCGGTGGCCTCAGATTCCTGTACCAAGGATGCTAGCGAACCGCCCGGATTCGCACCCAGAGAAAGGCGACTCTCCGCGGTCGTAGGATACTTGGCATGGCACGCCAGGTCCAGCGGCGTGTATCTCGACCACAACAGTTCATTATCTACACCGTACTTCCGCAGGTCGTATTTATCCAGTTCACACCTGGACAGCTTACGGGTAAGGTCTTCGAGGCCGTGATCCCGTTCCAGCATCGTCTCGAAGATCTCCCTTATTGGATTATGGCAAAAGATCGGCGCTCGAACGCTGTTGGTTCAAGCGTTTTACGGTTATATATGTAATTTCTACATCCCTGTCGCTCTTACCGCTTAAGCATCGTTCATGTAGAGGGTTCAGTATACGGTAGGGTCGATCTGGAACGAAAGGGTTCCACCTCGCTCGACTAGCCGTCGAAAAATCGGGCCGCAGGTCGTCCCCTTCGCCATCCCGGAGAGCCTTTTCTTCGACATGTACCCGCCTATATCGAGGGCCTGTAAGTAGCCAGCCCCAGGCAAACCTCAAAGAGCGCTATGGGCCTTTTGTAGCTAGGCCGTCGAACCGGTCAGTGGCTCGGCTGACTAGTACTTCCCGAAACCCGGGGACCCTTGACTGCACGATGTCTAAAGCTGTGGCATTTCCGGGCTCGGCCGTTGCTTGCACGGGAGTAAGAAAAAAGGCAAAGATAGAACAACTCAGACAGGAAACGCCGCGTCTGCTCTGATATCTTCTCTAGGGGATACACCTCCAGCCGTTGGGGGTCAAGTGCCACACAATCGAGGATCTCCTACACGGGGGCGTCGTTGCAGGCACGGATGACATGAACAAGTGCGTAATGGAGTGTATTGGGACGGCCTAGGCGCGGGTCGTCATTGTGGAAGGTGAGCCTCTGGAAGTTACTTCCTAGATGGGCAGGGCGCACCATGGCGAATGCGTCTCCCTCCACGAGGGACAACTCCAAACATGATTTATCTGAAAATATTCCGACACGGGGAAGAGGACGTTGTGGCTGAGTTTTGCTGTCGTTTTGCTTGGTGGGATATGTCCTGAGAGCCTGGCCAATAAAGGTTAACTCGGGTAATCCTCCTTGTAATCCTCCTTGTAATCCTCAGTTTCGATTGAGGGTCTTTGGGGGCTAGCTGTTGGCGTGTGCTGAGCCGTCACAAGGCGGGAACAAGTGCGCAGGGTAGTAGTATTGCTCACGTTGGGTATACGCTTGCGGGTCACCCCTATGCCAGAGGCACTAACACACACATGTGTATTGTGGCCTCGAACAATGTTCTGTCCGAACTCAGAACGACATAAAGCCATTCATCTTTTGTAGGGCCACAGAAACACTGCAAGTCGCTATACAAAGTTAGCTGATCTTTTTGGTAGTTGAAAATCTCTATTTTAAAGGAGATTACATGGAGGCCATAGGAACCACGAAGCCTTCAGACGAACAACCTGCTAGTCTTCGTCGTATTGCACAGACAGCTTACGAGTAATATCATAACTCTGGCAAGACGCTATACCTTATCGTAACTACAAGGCCACCGGGAGGAAACTCGGATACCGCACGTCGAAACCCGAACATATACAATGCCAGTTAACATAAGTCATAATTACGTTGGCAGCTAATTAAGATGGTTTATAATTACGAGGGCTTCGATTGGCGGCCCCCAGGGCTACGGGAACAAAGAGAGTGATGGCTCATAACGCAAGGCAAAGTAGAAGAACGTGAAGCTGGCAGGACAGAGGCGAAGTAACAAAGGGATAAATCAAGCATAACCGCAACAGGGGGAAGGGACTAAGCTAAGCAAAAGGCAGTCGGAATATATATGGACATATATATAACCTTACAGCGGGCTGTGCTCCAGACACATCATCCAGAGCTTGTTCATGGCATGGGGGTCATTTAAGTTAAGCAAAGCGAATTATTAAATAGTCCTCGTAGATAAGTACAGAGTTTGCAATACTGTATAAGTAAAATAAAAGGGAGTTATTAACTAACGTCTTATAACCAAGGGGAAGGTAATTACTAAATTTGCACGCTGGTAGATAAAATCCGGCAGAATCTCACCAAGCAAAGCGGCGAATGATATTAAGATCCCACTCATTATGCAAAAACAAAGTCTCCAAAGACTCCTTGGGCAAAGCAGAAGTTGTTGAGATATTGGACTTAGCTAGGACCAGTCTTCAATAGTTCAGCCCCCTATGTGGAACTAGCTACAGCCACCTCCGGTATCGCTCTCTCTCTCTGCTACAATTGTTTTTCAATGTATATAAAGAGGCATCACTACCTTTCGATCAGTAGTTAGGACTTTCTCGAGGTAAAACCAGATAAATCTACTACTTTCGTTGCAAATACCTCTGTGCTTGATATCAGGGTCTTATATGGGATCTGGCCAGCTGAGCAAATCACTAGATCAAAACACAAGCATACACAGCACAGATACATTCAGAAACCTTCAGTGGTAGCAAGAACGATGCTCGATAAGATGGAAAGCGAAGTTATACCAAGGTAACCATACACCTCCCGGTCTTGTCCCGCTTTTTCACCGGGTAACCGCTCTTTCACGCCCGACGGCCGTTCAATCTCTGGTCCATATCGCGTGTCCTTCTCACATGATAGGAAAGAAAGTAAAAATGAAGTTCAGACGTAACAAACCCAAGCGAAGGATAGACCGATCGACCTCTTTGCCTTGCAGAGAAAAATGCGGAAAGATTTGGGCCTGGACCCCGTACGCGAAGACTGATATGGAATAGACGCCTTGCCCGCCTTTTCTGATCCACCGCCAGTCTGAAAGCACCAGAGCGGCCTTCTTGCGAAGAGACGAGCAAGCTGAAAGACGAAGCATCCGAAGGTACGACCCGACCGGAAGGAAACAGAAATACTGTGTACCGACACCGAAAGATATGCGCCATCCCCCTTTCATATTCCCTTCGCCTCACATCCTGACCGTAAGGAAACCCAGAATGTTCGAAACTCCGTCAGACGTTCGGCGTCGTATTGGCGACGCTCCTGGGATACTCGCCGGGCACGTGAGGGTTGCTGCCCACCCTATGGCCGAGGGATCGGGCCTGGCCGTCCTGCGTCCTCGTGTACGGCAACGCCTCGGGCACGGGTTTCGAAAACTCGTAGCTGTCCATGGATGGGGCGTGGTTCTGTTCGGGACTACCCGGGGCACCGCCATTTGACGCATGACTCGGGAAGGCCTGGATCCCCGAGGGTGATGCCGTGTCCAACTTCTCCGCGTCCGGGGTGTACGAAAACCGGTTCGAGTCGCTCCGCTGCGCCAGGGACTGGGGAACTATTGCCGGCTGTCCGTTATATGGGTTTACTCCATCTTGTCGCGCCTCGTGGTCGAGCACAGCTGCATGGCTGGGCGCCTGGTTCATGCTGATGCTCTGGGTGTCGCCGTAGCCGTTATACTGCCCTAACTGCGACGCTCGGTTGCTTTTGACAGCATACTGATCATCGCCGCCAAGTCCGCTGCCGGGTTGGCCGACAGCGGCTGCGGTGACGTCGCGGTCCGGGTTAGGGTTGCCACCGTTCGCGTTCGCGTCCGCCGAGCTGTTGGCGCCACGCATGGCGCGCTCGTTATTATAATCTAGGATGCCGGAGCTAGCACTACTTGGGGAGAGCGGCACCTGTAAGCCTCTCTGCGCGGTTACCTCGAGATCGGACGGAAATCTCCCACCTGGCTCGGGTCTGTTCAGTTCGTTTTGGCGGGGCCCCGGACTCGCGATCGCGGCCGCGTCGGGCGTGAACGGCTCTTCGTCCTCGTCGGCGTCAAGGTTGCCGTCGCTGCTGGCGGAGTGCTGAGACGACCGTGAGAAAGACCGGGAGTGGTCCCGAACGAAGTGGCTGAGCTCTTCGGGGGACTTTTCGGTAAGCGCCTTGATGTCTTCGTACCAGGCCATCATGGTATCGTGGCTCTCGGCCCGGAATACCCAGGTATGACCGCGGTGCATAGGTCCGGTCTGTCGTCCCTTGAGGATAAACTTGTTCGAGGAACCTCCTTTTGTAGAATGCGATCCCAGTTTCTGCTCCGGAAGGTACAAAGACATAACCGGGGCCTGGGTCTTGTCTGCAGATTTGAACTCGTGGAGGTGAGTAGGTGAAAGGACGTACCTGGACACGGAAGTTTAGTAGTCAGTTTAAGATTACGGGGACAGAAGAATGCACATACCATCCGGCCGTGTAGCTCTTCAGGTATTTGCTCTTGCGCTCGAGCAATCCAGCTCTGATCTCTTGGCAGGCATAGTGGTCTCGTCCGGGATAGTGGATATGCTCAGGGGACCGCATCGGCACCTCCGGGTCGACAAATCGGGCGTCTTTCTGGATAAAATTGATCCATTCTTGATCCTTCGGCATGGAGATCGGTCCAGCCCGCAAATCGTCGATTGCATTATAAGCGGCATCGGATTCTCGCTTCAGGATACCGGCGTAGGCGTTGTACGACTTCTGGATCTCGCCCACGACGATCGATTCGAGCTCCCGGCCGGAAGTCTCGAGGTTCAAGTATGCCTGTTCATGGTCGGCCCTGCCCAGCGTGTTTAAAAATGGGAAAGGGAACTTACCCTATGCAAATAGTTCTCCTCGTCCAGCTGCCTTTCGACCTGGTGATCGACAGCCAGCCGCAAAAGATACGGGTCTTGCTTCCCAGTCGTCAAGGACGAATCCATCTCATTCTGGCCTAGCACCTCCTGCAGGGCTTTAACGGCCTTCCTCGTCCCGTCCATCTCCTTCTCGACGGCATTCTTGAAATCGCCGGATAGACTCTTTATCTCCTTGATCTTCTGGCTGAGGTCGCTCCTCAGACCGGTGAGCGCCAAGATGACGTCCTCTTCGATCTCGCGGGCCTTGTTAGCCTCGAGGATGGCAGTTTTATGGTAGTTACGTAAGATCTGGAGGGCATCGTCGAGACCGCCCGAGTCGAGGAATCCGGGTGGAGCGGCGGTGTTGTTCAGGACGTTGGCGAGCTTCAATAAAGACTTGGAACGGTGCTCGTAGTGCGATTGGATTTCCCTGAAACACGCGATGAGGTCCTTGAGTAACTTTCGCCACGCTGTGATGTGGAGTTAGCAGCCGAACAACAAGTCGGGAAGCTGAACTGCGCGGTAGTGCGCCGGATATAAACGGGAGTGTAACTGACCTTGAAACCTGTTGGCCAGCACTTCGGTGGGGTTGCCGCTCGTCGGCACAGGGCAATAGAAGGCGCTGTGCTGCTCCTCTGGTTCGCTGGAGCTTTGGAGGGCCAGGCTCCTAACGCTGCCCGCCTTCATGCTTCTGCGACTCCCGGTCCTCTTCAGACTGCCGCTCCTTCGCAGGGATTGCTTCTTCTTCAACGTGTTCCCTCTCGACAGAGAGATCTGATGGCTGCTGGCGCCATCATTGGCGGTGGTCTCGGACCGATGCGAGGCGGCCGAGTTAGAGCGCTGCATGGTGTTGACTCGCTGGTCGAGTGGGTTGCTTTGTTGACGAGGCGGCGAAGTAGGGTCGTCGAGTATGGAGCTCCCCCTCACGCTCGAATCCCACTCCTCGGTGAACTTAGGTTGGCGGCTGGGCAGCTGTAGATTATTGGCAGGCGAAGGCGAAGAGATGTGGGTGTTGGCGAGGGTGTTGTGGAGAGTCTGGTCGTCTACCGGCGCACCCGCTGTCGTTCTTTGTTGTTGTTCTTGAGGGGTCTGTGGCCGTGGCTGTGATCCTGGCTGGTGATGGGTGGAGCTGCTCCCACTCCTGGAGGGACTGTTGGGAACGTGCGCTTTCGTACTCGCCAGCCTAGTCGGATTAGGACTATAACCTCCTCGTTCCGAAGTTGAAGGCTGATGATTAAAGCTATTGTTAAGACTGTGGAAATTGGGAGAAGTCTCGGGCGATGTGTTACGATTGTTTGCGGTCGATGAGGGCGTGAAAGGTCGAGCGGAAGTCTTGGCAGAAGCCATTGAGCCCTTGAAAGAAAAGTAAGGCTTTGGGTCTGCGCAGGGTGGGTGTTGCGCGTCTAACACTACCCAGAGCTACGTAGCTATGTAGTAGGTAGGTATGTGACGCAATGATATTGAACTTGCTACGCAAACTTACGCCACGAGACAAGGCGCAGACTCTCTGCCAAATTCCCGACTAAACCGGTCGATTTCAAGTTTATTCTATTGCCACCTAATCGAGAGGGGTCCCTGGTGAGAAGTTGTCAGAATCGAACTAGAGAGGGAGCACCGAGTTGTCATATTGGGGAAGAAAGAGAATAGCGTTAGGCGGGGGAGAGTCAGGAATAACAAGTAGGTAACTCGTAGTAAGCAATATTTCGTTGATGGTTGCGGGAGAAACGGCACTTGGGGACTCTCCACGCTTTGTTATTGTACGTATGTGGAAGTATTTAAGGTATAAGTTAGTTCAAACCGAAGGTCCGTCGCTTCAGTTATTGTGTGCATATATGCGTAGATGCAAATAAATGTATAATGTGTGCATGTAGAATATGGTATGCGTACGTTAATAGAAATCTCACCAAGCTTTAAGATATGTTGGAAGGTATCTGCCCTTTCGGGGTTATCGCAAAGCATATGTGTAGCTTACAGCCAAATCAGGTCGTGATGGAGTTAATAGTAGTCTCAGTCTCTCAAGTCAGTCTGTAACCTCCATATCACGTCCATACAATATAATTATTGAATAAGGGGATATGGAGATAGTTAGGTAGGTTTGTAGGATGAATAAGGGGGTGATATCGCAAAGCTCACGTCGACATGAAAAGTCAAGGTTGGAATGGGATTAAAGGCGAGAATGCTCACTTCATTCAAAACGTATGATGTAGTCGTTAACCCCCCTTTCAAAGCTTCCAGCCGTTAGGCATTGTACCCCACACAACCGACGGTACATACGGTACAACCACGACCTTAAAGGATATCAATTCAACCCTCGGTACATACCTATATACATTCTGGGTCAGTGCCACTGCAGTTACAACCTACCTAGTACATCTACCGTACCCGAACATTATTCATCCGACAATCACCAAAACAGGAAAATAGCAACCCATAAAAAAGCGAATCGCGCGCAAAGTTACAGATCGACTGGGCTTGTGATGAAGACCCCGATTTGGGAGGCCGAGCAACCGCATCTAGCGATACTCTAGACCGCACTATCAACCCACCAAGCTGCAACTAGTAATGAGGTGCACATCATAGGGGGACCAACCTATGGGGGACATGATCCTTGTCCGTCCAGCAGCTAAATGCGGCAACTGGGTGGACAGCAAAAGAGGAAATCGTGGGGCAGGCGGTGCAGGCATCGTTGAAAGAACGATGACGTAGTTCTGTCTGCACTTGCATCCCCCTTGTCGACCGGCAGGAACTTCGAGAACGCCAATCATTGCCCTATGATGCAATGATGTGTAAACTTATCGTCCATCTCTACAAGCTAGATTGATAGGAACCAAAAAAGCGCCCCATGGTTATCACATGAGTAAGATAAGGTAATGAACATGTCGTCGACTCCTGGGAATCGATCTGTTCTTTTTGGTTAAGTATATCTGGGCATATCCGCCATACGTAGAAGATCGACCGATGTTTCATGTGATATGTATAATGGAATACGTAGGATCATCAGATAGCTAGCTGCACGGCTGGCGCAAGAGTTTCCGTTGTTCCGTCCACGTGTTAGTATGTAGCTCAAATATCTGCCCTGTATGGCAAAGAGACGTCGCGACTTCCTAGCCCCGACCGTCTCCAGATACCTCCCTACCATGTTGCATGGTAAAGACGGATAGACGGTGGTGCCGTATTCCTCGCTGCTATCTGCGTCCGGGAGAGGCGGTATCAGTTAGACCTTATAAGCGCTCGTTCATAGACCAAAAATAATCGAGATGCGGTAGGTAGGTTATGCACCTCTGTCATTCTCAGCACCCGGTTCAAATAGCAAAGTGGTATGCTACATTGGCGGGCACATCGGTCTAAGCAGAAGACTCTGGAGTAACGTATGGGGAAGGGGCCTGAGGGGTGGATGAGACCATCTCCTTTCATTTCACATCTATACTTACGTCCTTCAATCCGGGGGACTATTCTAACACCCACACATAGACGACAACCTCACACACATAGACATACACAGCCGCAAATATTACCCCATTCTCCGAGTAGTACTAGGTATTAGCTTTTCTTCTTCGCCGTTCTCCTTTCCGTCTCCGGCTCAGCAAGTCGATCCGGATTGCCCAGCTTAAAAAGAGGAATAGTAGCTTGGACCAGCCACAACACAACGCAACGCGACCGTAATCGATGCATCTGCCATGCCATGCCATCCTACGCAATGCCACGAATGCAATGCGCCAATACCGTGCTGACTAACGCAAATGCAAATGCAACACGTCTGTTGAATCCCGATGATATCCCGTCATCTTGATCTGGGCAATGTTTTGTCAACTAACGAACCAAAGCCCCTTGAAAGCACAAAATAAAACCACAACTCCCCCGGCGCCTTGCCAGACCAGACCGTCAGCCCAATGCACCAATCCATATTGCGCCTCTCCCTTGCCTGTCGCCGTTCTCAAGTTGCTATGCTATGCTGTGCTGGGGATACGCCCATCAAAAACAGTTCATTCTTTTTCATTCCGCAATCCTCCCCGCCCTCTCTCATCTCAGATAGATATAAGTATTAGTAGCAGTAGCACTAGCAGTAGTGATTTCTCTTCACATCTTCCTCACCCCAGCAATAACTTAGGACACTCTTTCCGAGACGTTGGTGCCGGAGTCTGAAACGGAAGCGGCAGCGGCCGACTTGAGCCGACCCTTGCGCCTCGGTGGCGGAGCTTTCGGCGGTAACTTTTTGCCCATCGCCGCGGGAGTCGGGGCCACCACGGACTCGCTGGTGTGTCTGAACGGTGTGCCGTGTCTGTGTTTTGGCACCTCGGGGGGCAGCTTTCTCGGCCTACCTGTGGTCTGCTCGTCTTCCCCGCCGCTGCTGCCGCCTTTGCCGTTCTCACCGTGGTGTTGGTGGTGGTGATGACAACAGTTATGGTGGTGATGGTGGTGGTGACGACGGTTACTGTCGTCTCCTTCTTTGGCGGCACTAATCGTGTTGCTTCGGCTCGGCGTCTGAACACCCGGTTTCTCCTGCAGGGCTGCGAGGTCGACGACACTGGTCTTGCTGGCGGCCTCTTCTGGCGTGAGGCTGATGCCGAGAAGCTTCCGCGCGATCTCGCTCGCGCCGCTGCCCTCCCCGGTCGAGAGCCAAGGGACCTTCGACACGCGGTCGACGAGCCGCAGCGTCGTCTCGTCCGCGGGTGCGAAGTGCACGTTGCCCGACCCGGCCAGCAGGGCCAGGACCTTCTGGACCTCCTCCTTCTTGTAGTGCGGTGGCTGGTTGAGCTGCGTGTGGGCGAGGAGCGGGTACAGGACCCGAAGGTACGTGTGCCGCAGGGCCATGAGCTCGTTGGGCAGATCGAGCAGGTTGCGGATGATGACGTCCAGCAGCACGCGCAGATCGTTCGTGTAGAAGTACTCGTACGTGGCCCTGGTCGTGAAGAGCAGGTACAATAGTTTCAGTATTAGTAATTGTAGTGAAGTCTCGGTCTCGCGGTTGAGCAGGAGGATGATGTTCTCGCCGAACGTGCGGTAGTGCGGTCCGTAGAGGCTGAGACACTTGACCACGCGATTTGTGAGCGGCGCGCTCGGCGAATCGGGGTCGTTGGTGGTGGCAGTAGACGCGATCATGTATTGCTCATTGAGCATAAGCTATGGTTCCGTCAGTCGACGCGGTTCGGGTCGGGGGAGCACAAGTAGATCGTAATGGAGGTCGACTCACAAGAACGCGTATGATGGGGTAATGATATGGATCATTCGCATCATCAGACAACTGCTCGATGAGCTGGAACAGATATACCACGAAACCGTCGTCGACGTGCTGGAGATCTTCGAAGCGCAGCCTCTCGATGCGCGACATCTCGTACGTCAGGTCGAGGAGCAGGCGATGCAGGCCGGGGTCCTCCTCCTTGCTGCGGCCGACGATGAGCTCGAGCAGGCGCGGGAAGCAGCTCTCGTCGATCATGCGGCGGAAGGTGGCCTCGTTCCCGCGGCCGTCGAGTAGCAGGAAGGTAGCGATGGCGTAGAGGGGCCCGCCCTCGTCCTCCTGTAGCAGGCTGTAGATGATCTGGGTGCGCACGTAGTCGGGGTTCGTCCGGAAGAGAGCGCCCTCGAGCAGCCGCTGCGAACAGTACGCGGCCTCATCCTCGGACTCGGAGAACTCGCACCGGAACTGCGACGACAGGGACAGCCATGTGCGCAGGGCGTCGTCTATGGTCTCGTGGGCTTCGGCGGGGCATTGAGTGCTGATGGCGCCTTCGAGCTCTGAAGGGGGGGTTCGAAAGTGCGTCAGCTGGCGAGCGTCCTATGCATGGTATGCTTGGCTTCTTATAGAGGAGAGAAGTTTTATGCTATGGGCTAGGAATTCTAATCAATTCGTGGACGCACCATGCCATAGTTGTTCTTCGTTCTGGACGGTGCCAGGATCGTCTGGACTGGCCATGATTCTCGAAGGACAAAGGACAACGCTATCGGAACCGTTCGGAGCTCCTCATCACGGAAATCGGGGCTCGTTCGCAAGAGACAAATTACGATAACGGTAGCGAAGGCTGCTTAGTGATGAGAGACGCTCAGTTAAATAAATGGCTGAAAGTAGTACGAACGGATTATTAGGCCGAAGGGTGATTTGATTAAGATTAGTATGGGGGTGTGATGGATGGGTATATGAGATGCAGTTTGTCAATGCGCATGTAGGTACGACGTATGCTTATGTTTGTTATATGCAGTAGATTGGAGACGTATGCATATACGTAAGTGTCTATTCGCATGTAGTATGCGGATGTGGGGGGGGGTTGGAGGTTTTGGAATCCCCTGAATGCAATGGCACCCAGGTCAGCAACCCCGGGCTAATGCAGAATCCGTTGTTTGATCACAAGGATGATTCACCTCCTTATGACGACTTTGTAGAATTATACTCCGTCTTGGACAGATGTAGATCGGGCATTAGGTAAGCAAGCATATGAAAACGCGGGGCAGAATCCTCAGCTCGTCCTTGATTAACCCCTAAAGATAAACCAAGCTGGTAACATGTGAAGCATGACTGGCAACGCTCTTAACATCGAATTTCTTAAGGGCTTAGGTTAATCGCGTTTACCCCGTTTAAAAAACTACTTCTCTAATAAGCCTTATTCGTTACCTCGTATATATATAAAAAGTCGAATTATAAATGTAACTTTCGACGGGTCTTTATAAATTGCTAAATAACAATGTATAAAGTACGTATCGTACTATTATCCAAGGGGCAACCTTATTAACATTTTAATAACCCCTCGAGTTATGGACTTACTATAGAAAAGGGCCAAATAAATCCGGTCCACTTGGAAAATCACACCAAAAACGGCGATTTTGCTATTATTTCAAAATTTAATAACTTTGCCAAATAAAATCCCAAAAAATATCAGGAAATAATAAATTTAAAGATAATTAACGATATTTATACATATATTTTAATAAAATTTATTAGTTAAGGTAGAAAAGAGTTATCTTAAGTTAAACTTAAGAAAAGGTACAGAAATCCGGGATCCTATATAAATCTGCCGTAATTTGTATGGGAGATCTAATTTTTTCACTTTTATCTATCTTTAAGTAAACGTAACTTTTTTAAAATTTATTTATTTTTAAATTTATCTTAATAACCCCCTATCCGATTTTAATTATTTATAACATAAACTTACCGCTTATTTTTATGAATTTATTTTATAAAGTTATAGCAGAATGCAAAAGTAGCAAAATCGCGATCTAAGGTGTGATTTTAAAGGTGGACCGGATTAATTTGGCCCCTCACTGTATGTTCTGGCTCGTGCGAAATAGCGATGGACTAGGCTCTAAGCCTCAAGTCGGTTTGCCAGTCACACTCTCAACACAGGAGCGAATCCTCAAACAGGGACTACCGATCCATTTGGGATTCGCATGATCCTACCGCATCAATAACCATCCTACTAATCGATGATCATATACATACATACATGAGTTAGGTGGACTCACCGCTCTGTGGTAGCTGGCTTCACCACATGGTACTTTCTTTCCGAAGTATTCCTCGATTTATTTGTGACTTATGCTCTTCCTAAGGCGTTGACCCAATCGATCTATGACTAAGGTCCGCCGTAGATTCCCGGTCCAATCCGGTCCGGGGCTTCGTAGTCCCCTTCCATGCACTGGCAAACACTGGCAAATGCCACATGTGACAGGTATCGGGATATAAGTGATCACGAGAGGTATACCATATGAAACCAAAGCAAACGCCCCCTTAACTTATAACTCAGCAGGTATCCCTAAGGTAGTAACACAAGAAACCATATCAACGAACTGGACGAACATCCAAAGGCGCCTGCCACCCAGAACACACGCTATGCTAAACAAACACCGCACCACTCCCCGCCCTTGCCCCTACCTACCCCTGTTCCCACTACTTACACAAAACACGCCAAACCGTCAAAGAAAAAGAGTACCTTGATCATCCCCTCCTTCGCCCAGCTGCGCCGCCCTGCGGCTCTCCTCGAGCGCCTTCACGAGCCTGAGCCGCGTTTTCTCGTGCTCGGCCCAGCGCCGCGCGCCGATCCGCATGCGCGCGACGGCGCGGATGGCCGAGGTGAAGACCCTGAGGTTCTGCGCCGCCTTCGCTTGCAGGCTTTTCCTGTTATCGGCCGCCCTGGCCGCGAGGGATGACGACTGCCCCTGCTCCTGCCTCCTCTTTGACGACGAGAGCAGCGCGTCGGGGGTCTTGATGCCGAGCTGCTTGTGGATGCCGCGCAGGACGCGGAGGTCCGCCTTGTTACTGTTGCGGGGATATTGCGTCAGATCCGAGTTCGCTTACGGAGAATGAGGGATCGTGGAGGTAGATGGCAGGTACGGGGCAAAGAATGGGGGAAGGGGGGAGAGATAGGTAGATAGTAGGGAATACATACCAAGCATCAGCGACCTCGAGCTGCAGCGCGAGGAACCTCTTGGCGAAGGCCGCATCGCCGCGCAGCTTCGCCTCGCGCTCCCAGCGCGCCTGCATCCACTCCATCTGGAGCGCCATCCCCCTGATCTCCTTGGCGTGCCGCCGCTCCGCCGCGTCCGCCGCCCGGATCACCGCCTCGTGATCGCGCTGGTCCACCACGTCCATCACGAGGTCGCCGTACCGGAATGACGCCTTCGCTGTACCCCTCTTGGCCGCCGCGAGCGATTTCGTCGTCGCCGTCATCGGCCCGGATCCCGCTGCGGGCTGCGGCTGTTGTTGCTCGGCGTTGTTCCTCGCCTCGATCCACGCCAGCGCCTCCCGCGCCCCCTCCTTGAGCCGCTCGCAGTCGTGCTGCAGCTTCCGCGCGGACGCCTTGAACGCGGCGCGCTCGCTGCGCGCCCGGTCCAGCTTGGCGCGAAGCTCCTTGCACAGCGGGTTCGTAAAGTCGAGCTCCTCCCTGGCGAAGTTGAGCTGCTGCTGCAGGCTGTCGCAGGCCCGGTTGGCCTTGTCGGCGTTCTTAATCGCCTGTTCCAGCTGTTTCCTCAGGTCTTCGCACTGGCGGTTGGCGTCCGCCAGCTTCTGGTCCACGTCCTTGGACACCTTCCGCTCCGCCCGCTCCGCCTGCCGCCGGAGCTGGTCGCACTGGCGTTTGGCTTCGTTCAATTGATGATTTGCCTCTGCGAGCTGACGCCGGAGTTCTTCCGACGCCCGGTGAGCTTCCTCAAGCTTCTCAAGGTGGCCCGTCTGTCGCGACTGATCTCGCTTCGCTTGTATAAGTTGCTCCCTGAGATTCTCGCACTTTTGATCAGCTTCGCGTAACCTTTGATTTGCCTCTTCGGACTCGTCATCCAGAGTAGCTTGCAGGACTTCAACTTCGTCTTCTAGAGCCTCTACCTTCTCACATTGAGCTTGGTAGTCGAGTTGACTCTGTCGGAGCTCGTCGCGGACGGCAGAAACCTCGCTGCGAAGAGAGTTCAACGTAGCTTGTCGCGATTCCAAATCTCGCCGAAGATCATCGATTAGACGACTCAGGGCAGATTCTTCTCTCTTGTGCCGCTGTACCTCGCTGTTAAGCGCCTCTTGCAGTTTGGCATCCTTGCCGGAAAGCGTACCCTCAGCATCACGTAACCTGTCGATGGTTTGCTGAAGGCCCCTTGCCCGTTCCTCAATCCGATCTCGTTGCGACTCCAGGTCCCGCTTTTCAGACTCCCATCTCTCGCTGTCGTTACGGTAGATGTTATCTTTCTCGCGCAGATTAGCTTGGAGGTCGGAAATCTCGTCGTTCAAGCGCTCAATCTCGGCTCTGAGTTGGGCACGAATGTCTTGTTCTAGATGGCCTGCGTTGCTCTTCTCATGACCGAGGTCCGCCTCCAAGTCACTGATTTTCCTTTGGAGGCGAGCGATCTCGCGTTGGGCAGAAGCGGATTCCTCGGTGAAGGCATTCTGGCGGTTCCGTGCGTTGGTCTTCTCGCGTTCCAGGTCGTTCTCAAGATCGCCGACCTGCTTTTTGAGTCGTGCAACCTCCCGTTGGGAAGTGGCAAGCTCCTCGCCGGAGGCGTTGCTACGATCTCGAGCGCTTCCCTTCTCGCGGTCGAGGTCATCTTCCAGTTCGCTTATTCGGCTCTTGAGCCGAGTGATTTCTCGCTGGAGTGATGCTGTTTCATCAGAAGAAGCGCTTTGGCGGTTCCGGGCTGTGGTCCTCTCGTTCTCCAACGTGGCCTCGAGTTCGTTTACGCGCTTCTGCAGCCGAGCGACTTCTCGCTCCAATGACGCAGACTGGTCTCCGTCCTGGCGCAGTTGGCGCATCTCGTCTTTTAGGTCAAGTATGTCATCGTTCAGACGCTCCACCTCGGCCTGGTGCTTGTTCCGCATTTCGCGCTCCATTTGTAAGGCGAGCGTCTTCTCGCGTTCCAAGCTGTCCTCCAGATCGGCGATCTGTTTCTGTAGGCGGGCGATCTCCCTTTGCAGAGATTTTGACTCGTCCATTAGGGCATCGTTGCGAGTCTGGAGGAGATCCTTCTCATCTGTCCGCATACTCAATTCCTTCTGGGCGATGTCGAGCTTGGACATCAGGGTCTGGCGTTCGCTATCCCAGGATTCTCGTTGTTGCAATAATTGCTCCGCTCTGGCCTTCAATTCGCTGGTGAATTTGTCCTTCTCCGCGGCCTGCCGCGCCAGACTGGTGTACTTCGCTTGGGATACGCTCAATTCGTTTTGTAGCCTTGAGACCTTCTCTTCCACTTGCCTGGAGAGGCCCTTCGTGACCAAGGACTTGTTAGACATTTCTTCCTGCAGTTCCTCGAGGTCGCCTTCCGCTCGCTCTTTATCAGTCACCGCTTGCTGAAGTTGGTCTTTCATATCATCGACTTGCTGCTCTAACCGTCGGACTGTGGCCTCCAGGTCACCAATGGTGTCCTTCGCCTCGGCAAGTTCCTCATCCGATTTCGCATTCGCCTTGAGTTCCTCAATTTTCTGCTGAGCGGACTTCCATTTCTGCTCGGCTTCCTCTAATTTCGTCTCCAGCTCGTTCAGCTCCTCGTCGCGTTCGTTCAGGTCCAGGTCCTTCTCCCGCAGGTCCGCTTCGAGGTCGGCGATCTTATCTCGTAGCTCGTCCAGCTTGCCGGCCTCCTCACTGGGCTGGGCCTTTTCTTGAAGCTCGGCGATCCGTTCCTCGGCCGATTTTAATTTCTCGTCAGCCTCCTCAAATTTAGTCTTCACCTCGTCTAGCTCGTCTTCGCGCTCGGTGATTTCTCGGTCCTTGGCCCTGAGATCCGCCTCAAGGTCACCGATCTCATCTTGGAGCTGGTTCACTTTGGTCTCGGCCTTGTCGCCGTGTTGAAGTTGTTGCTGAAGGTCGTCGATCTCGGAGTCCTTGTCTTCGAGCTGCCTCCGCAACTTCTCGATCTCGATCTTCTGGCTCTCATCCGCGTACTTCTTCTTGGCCTTCTCCTGTATCTCCAAGACCTGCTGCTCGTATGCTTCCAAATCTTTCTCTGCTGACGCTAGGTGCTTCTTGTATTTGTGAAGCTCCCTCTGCATGGTGACCTTGTCAACCTTGAGCTCTGTGTTCTCCCTCACGGCGGCTTCACTAAAGTCGGGCCCGGCTTTCCTCAGGGCCTCCTCCAGAAAGTGGATTTTGAGCTTGAGACCAAAGTTCTCCTTCTCGATCCTATCGATTACATTCTCTTGTTCTCGAAGCGAAAGCTGGTTCCCGTCCTGCAGGGGTCCCTTGTCACCGCTGCGCCGTGGTAACATCGCTATGGGCGTCGAGGTTGTACTGTTGTCGTCGACTTCCGGAAGAGGGGTGGCTTGGAGGTACGACACGCTTCTCGAGGGGCCATAGAGGGAGGACTCGACTGGGACGTTGGTCATGTCCATGTCTTCGTTAATTCTGCCCAGCGCCGGGGTGGCCAGACCGTTCATGTTCTCCTTCCCGCGGCGGCGGGCACTATTTCGCGTCGCCGACTTGAGCATTGGAGTGAACTCAGCACCACCAATCCCTTGCGGTAAGTTGTGCATGTTACCCAGCGGCGCGCGACTTCCGCGGGGAGTTCGTAGGTTGACACCCCGACCATTCCGCAGTTGTTGGAATACGTTGTTGTCTTTTGATGGCGATTGGAAGGAGGGTTCCTGGGTCATGTCGAAATCGGGAGGCTGCCCACCTAGATAGGTGGCATCGCCCATATTTGTTCGAGGCGTGTCCATCTTGAAGACATAAGAGGGGAGGACGTTTACTCAAAGATAGCGCGGCGAGAATGGTGGTGGAGGGTGAAGAAGCTGCAGCGCGATTTCATAAACCATAGGCAGGTTAGAGTAATACACAAAAATAGAAAATTCTGAATCCAGTATGTATGCGGCTCGCAGTTCAACGCAATGCTGTGAATGTCCAAGCAATGATCTCAGCAGAAAGTGAAGCTAGGGGCATGGCATCATATTGCGTACAAATACAAGACAATACGTACAGTTATCAGGCAGTCAGCGATAAATGGAAGGGAAACGCCCGGGAACCGCGTTTGTTTACTTACCGGAGGACTGACCAATGAAAAACAAGGCATAAAATATCGGAGCTAAAAGATCAATCTGCGCCGACCCCACGACCATTGAAGCAGTAAGAGACTCTTGCGCCCCCCACTTCCCGCTGGAATAAATTCCTCAACTGCTTTTTTGAGGTCACTTCGGGGAATTTGTCGCTTCCTCCCTACTGAGTACGAGCGGAAAATACGCAATGACTGTATGTACTACAGTACGGTCGAGCTAAATTGACGTATCACAGCACAGCGACGCCACCTCCCATCAGCTACAGGTACACTACATACATTACATACCTCAACTGACCTATAAGCACCGTATCATGCCCACGAACATTATGTACCGCAGTTTCTTCTTTGTCTACCTTGGCCCCGCCTCCCTTACATTTATGCGCAAGTAGGGTACTTGCCTACCACATAATTTCGACGGTTTCCGGCTTCTTTTGCGTCTGGTGTTAGACTCATCGCATTTGGTCTATCGGATCGACAGTAAAATTCGTTCAGAGATGCCGTCGCTTCTGGAGTGTCTACCGGACGAGCTAGTCCAGCATATTCTCCAGTACATCTCGCCAGAAGAGACCCTCAAGAACGTCAGTCCCCTGTCCAAGCGCATCCATCGCGTTGCCCAGGAACCGCTTCTGTGGAGATACTACTGCCGGAGCTCGTTCAGATACTGGAGTTCCGACCATCAGTTTGAAAAGAAACTCCGGCGCTCGATCCATGATGTAGATTGGAAGTCGCTCTTTCTCCTGCGGCTTCGGCGCAATGCCCGCGCCGCCGTGCTGCTGGACGGCATTGTTGAGTCGCGCGTCTGTCGGCTGCGGAAGATGGAACAGATCTGCCAATACGGGTACGATGCGAAGGACTTTCTCCTAGCGCAATGCCGCGTCGACGAGTCTGCCGAGGACGTCCTTGCCAGGAGACACTACGCGTGCACAGTTCTCGATAGCATCCATCGGGGTCTGGCGATTGAGGAATGGGCCAAGTATCAGAAGCATGCGGCGCGCCGCCTTGACGATGATGCGCCTAGCAGTGAGCGGCTTAGCTGCGGCATGAAGCTCGAGCGTGCCCTCGGCGCATTTGATATGTTCATGCTACATGACAACGAGGGAGATCTCGACGAGGTGCGTTCCGACTGGCCATTATTGACATAATAATGAACACTTCCCTAATGACTGCAGATATCCGAACTAGTCGATCAAATCGCATCCCAGTTCCGCGGTGTCCACCCGGGCATTAACAGCTTTACCACGCGCCAGAAGGCAGTAGCTCTGGCGCGTTGGCTCCATTCAACCAACATGACAGGTCTGAATGGACCGGAGTTTACCTATCATTACTTGCGCAATTGTCTGATTGGGCGAGCATTGCGGGATGACCAGCATCCCTCGCTACCGATAATTTCCGCTGCTATCTACTCTGCGATAGCCTCACGCCTCAATCTCGAGGCGTATTGCTGCGTCTTGACCACCCACGTCCATGCGATCGTGTTATCGCCACCGGGTCTGTCCTTGGATGGCCACCCACTTCCCGGGGCGAAGGAGCAACAAAAGATGTTTTTGGATCCCTTCGGATCGGACGATGAGGTTCCTCTCGACCATATCCAAACCTTCCTCTCTCGTCTGGGTGCCGCTACATCTCAGGATAGCCTGATGTGTCCCACCGCCACCGACCTGATAGTCATGCGCACGGCGCAGAGCATCAGGGCCTCGTTCACCAGCTTCCGGACCATCGAGCGCCCCCTCTCGCAGCTCATCCCGATGATTGAACTTAACCGCGGCGACTGGGCGCGCAACCTGCAGCCCGCGCTGTACAGCATGATCTGGGCGAGCGTCATGATGGTCCCCATCCTGCCGGACAACGAGGATGGCCGCTGGGACTGGCAGCAGGACGTCCGCGAGCTGCTGACGTACTTCTATGAGTACTTCCCCGAGGACGCCTGGCTGGTCGAGAAGTACGTGTGCCCCATGTACGACACGTTCTCGGCGCCCCCCGGCCGCCGGCGGAACGCCTGGGAGCTGCCCTCGAAGCAGGCGCGCGACCAGATCAGGGATATCAGGCGCGTCGACTCGTCGGTCAAGGAGCCGCGCAGACGGACTAAGCTCAACGGGGGCTTGTACGTCAAGTATCGCGTCGGCCAGGTCTTTAGGCACAGACGCTACGACTATTACGGGCTCATCCTCGGCTGGACCGTGGACGGTATCAGCGGCTCGGTGGGGTCGGACGATGGCGTGGGCTGGTCTCCGAGCACCTACCGCCAGCCATACTACCGTTGCATGTACGTAATGCATGATTCCCGACGTATTCTGGGGGTTTCCTCTTTGCTAACAAGGTCACCAGGGTTGGGACCGACGGATCCGACCATCACGTTATAGCCGAGGAAAATATCGAGGTGGTAAAATTCCGCGGGGGAACTGAGGTCCTGCCAGCTGAGATCAGGGACTTGCTCCCGATGGTCGGGAAGTTCTTCAAGAAATGGGACGGAGACAAGGGCGTGTTTGTCAGTAACCTGAAGGAGTTGTTTCCCGACGATTAAGAGTCAAGGAGGGCTGTTAAGCTATTAATGTTCCTAATATTTGATACCCAGTACACTTTGCTACGCACTAGTTGAGTTTAATATATCCACCCCTTCCACTCTATTAGAGGAAAAGACATGTTAACTTGCCACATGCCATCTGCCTGTCGACAGCTAGGTCTACAAGTCCCACCCTTGCTTGCAGAGGGAGGAAAGTGGAACCCCGCTTCCAAGAGCATCTTTGCCCCCGAAAAAGGAAATGATAAAAGGGACTGAAATAGAAATTCAGCCGCAGAGAGACGTACAGAGAGGAGGGAAAAAAGGAAAAAGTTGCATCAGCCGCGAATCGAACGCGGGGCCCATCGATGGCAACGATGGATTTTACCACTAAACCACTGATGCAGGAGGGGGAAAGAAAGGAACAACCAAGCAATTGGGGTTTTGCCGGGGATTGAACCCGGGACCTCTCGCATGCACTTGTGTGAAGTGAAGCTATAGGGTGGACCCTAAGCGAGAATCATACCACTAGACCACAAAACCCGCCCTGGGCGATATTTTGCTTGGTTGGCTGTCGGGTGGAACTCGACGCCAGGCCGGAGCTAACTGACATACTTGATACTTGGCGGGTGGTGGGACGGGAATCTCGCGACCGACCCGGCTGAATTGGAATTTAGGACGTGCCTAAGGTTTTTTTTTTCTTTTTTTTTGTTGGGGGGG